>VWYH01008204.1:532183-562939 GCA_013399365.1 Pampusana beccarii | reverse complement strand
TGGGGCCGGTCTGTGCGGGCTGGGGCCGGTCTGCGCGGGTTGGGGCCGGTCTGTGCGGGCTGGGGCCGGTCTGTGCGGGCTGGGGCCGGTCTATGCGGGTTGGGCCGGTCTGTGCGGGCTGCAGCTCCTCTGCACCGCCCCAGCAGGGCCCTGAGCGGCGCTTCACCTGCTACAGGTGTTTCTCACTGCCGACCTGGTTTGAAGCTGAGTCCCTGCACAAGTCCCTCTGTTTGCTGAGGGGCTCTGAGCTGCTCTGGGCTTTCTGCTGCCTCTGTATCCCCGTGTAGCAGTTTCGTGCATTGCTTTGCCAGGTTCAGCCCCAAATTCCAGCTTTATTGTGTCGTTTTTCTAGTTTTTAGGAGGAAGTGGCGGGATTCCTTCCAGGTGGAGGAAATAGGGTTGTTGTGTGGGTGTGGGAGTGCCCAGGTGAGAAGGAGCAGGTGCTGAGAGGGTTCCCGCCTGAGGAAGACTGGCTGATCTTGGGATTAGGACAGGAGCAGGAGAGACGGTGTGTTCTCCTCAGAGCACGGGCTTTATTACAGTGGTACCTCTCTCTCCCTCTTTATATAGTTATATATTTTTTTTTCCTTTTTCTCAATTGAACTGATATCTGCTTAACCAGTATGGCTTACCTCTAGTGGAAGGATTAACTGAGTTTTGGATGAAATTTTAAAATGACGTTTGGTTTGTTAAGAAAGTGAGTAATTGTAGAACTGCTGGGTTTGGGGCTTTTTTATTTTTAATGAAGTCTTGGGACTCATGGAGCATCTTATTGTTGGTGCTAGCACACATTCAGGTTAACTATTTGAGAAATGTTCTTCTGTGATTCATAATTCAGTGGGGATTATAGAGATATTTTCAATGCATTTGATTTCTTCAACAGGGACTGCACAGACCATGAGGAAAACAAGAATATCATTGTCCAGCTGACGAGGCCGAGATGCACAGCAAGTTAGAAGAAGATGGCAGCCAGGTAAGTTTTAAATTTTTCTCTTTGAACGTCTTGCTAGAGTCACATGATTCTAGAGAGTCTTTCTTTAGGAAAATTCCATTAAATTCAAACAACATTGAAGTATGGTAAAATACTCAGCAGAGCTCTGCTTCTGAATCTCTACTTTCTTAGGCCTGTAGGGCTTAACTGCATCTGTCAATGTACGTTGAGCTATAGAATTGAACTGAAAGTCCATGGTTTTAGTGACCAGGAGCTGAAAAAAAGAACCCAGGTTTATAGAAAGCTGCGGTTCTACCCGTGCAAGGTGTCCAGGTCCATTCGGGTGCTGGGAGGTACCTGTGGGACACGCGGGGTGGGCTCTGTGGAGAGCAGAGTGCGGGCACAGAGCCACCCAGGCAGAGTGCTGAGGAAATACTGGGAATCCGTGCAGAGCTTAGGTGTCGTGTTCCTCTCTCTCAGTCTGCCAAAGGCCTCTGTTTCCTGCCTTTCTGGAGTGCCTTATAGAAAAGAATTCAAAATTAATTAAGAAAAAGGAGTATGATCATTTGAATTGGTGCTTGTATTACTGGTGGAATTGAGTCTTCATTACAAGGCGTGTTTATGTGTGTGGCACAGACCATCGCTAGTTAAAGTAAACAGTGCTATTGCTAAGGCAGCAACACCTTTTCTGTTATTTCAAACTGCAGATTAACCTATCTAGAATTATTTTTGTGACATTTCTGAGGGACTTCTGTAAGGTTTAGGCAGCCAGGACAGAAGAATTTTGCTTTCTGAATAATTTGTAAGATGGACCAAAGAACCTGTTCTTTTGATAGATAAAATAAACAATTACTGTCTTTGGAAACAATTATTTCCCTGGGAGGCAGAGGATTTCCTTGTCATACTTTTAAAGTGAATCACTGATTTCTGAGCTTTGAAATTCTTTGCAAATAGCAGCAAAGAAACTTGACTAAAGTGTAAACGAGCAGCAATTTACATATTAACTATCAGCTGGTATTTCACAGCACTTCCCACATACTCATTCATAAAACACTCGAAGTGCAAGCTTTGTATAAATAGCGTTTACTTGCTGTTACGGTATAACTGCAAGTTTGATGCTTGAGGAAGGTTAACCTGGTAAGTGGAAACTGTTAACAACTGTTACCTACTTACTCTGTCCTAGCTTTGCTGTGTAATCTTGAGAGATGACTTAAACTAATGGTGTGCCGTTTCCTCCAATTTGAATTGTTGTAATCCCTATCTAACAAAGATATTGTAAAACTGATAATTATTTTATTATACAGCAAAATAGTATTGGTGTGCTCAGACGCAACTAACGTGCAGGAAGAACATGTGTTTACAAAGGGACCTTCAGCTTCTGGGAATTTTAAACCATCAGGCTCAGTAGTGGATAATTAAAGACGATGGATAACCACACTCTATTAATATATTAATTTAATTGCCTTGAATGAAGGGG
The DNA here is from genome assembly GCA_013399365.1 of Pampusana beccarii. NCBI lineage: Eukaryota > Metazoa > Chordata > Aves > Columbiformes > Columbidae > Pampusana > Pampusana beccarii. The sequence continues at coordinate 560,531 of VWYH01008204.1, read as the reverse complement.
AAAAATCAGCACAGAAAGAAAGGCTGTGAACTGAGTATCTGGTTTGTCTTGGTTGATAGATTTGTCTTACAGCTGTCCTCCGTAAGGCATTGTCCTTGACTTACCAAAGTAATTTGTATGACTTCCCTAAGTGCTTCCTACCTGCTGAAATCCTTTCCAGAGCTGTCAGTTCGTGCAGACGCGCAGCCTGCCTGCCTCTACCTGACACGGACAGAGACATCAGGTGGCAGGAGGGCCTCTGGGACGGAACAGTGCTCAATCTTATATTTTCCTTCTCCTTTTTTTTTTTTTTTTTTTTAAATTTAATGTAGTGTGGGAGTTACTACAGCCACAGGGCAACCTAATGGATGTAATTAATCAACTTACCACCAGATAGTTCACTGAAATAAAGGGCACAGAGCTATAGATAATGGTTCCAAACTAGCCCAAAATCAGTCAGGAGATCCAGTATCCCACCACTGTGCTCTGTCTCCTGGTGCCGGTATTATTTGGATTTTTCTAGTCTCCCCTCACTCTGGATAATCAAAATTCATTACTACAAATTGTGATAATATTACAGTATTCATTTTTTGTCTCATTAGTCCATGATTACTTAACATTTTGGGCTTCCAGTTATGGCTGAGATTTTGCTAATGTGGCAAGATGCTAGGAGACCATAACAGAGACCAGCAGTCCCTTTTGGTTTGCAACATAAAACACTATACGTGCGAAGAGGTAAGCAAGCAGTTTACTGTATGCTGTGAGCTGCCACATTTGTTTTAGGGAGATTAATCTCTGAAAGGAAAGCATATGTGCAACTGGGTCACAGCGCTTCACGTATTCAAACTTGTGTGAGATACAAAGTGATCAATCCCCATGAGATCTTTGTGAAGTAAATAAGCTTTATTATTTATAGTAGCAAACAGGTTAGCATTTATCTTTTCAAAGCATGGCGGTAGCATAAAATCTGTTTTAACTTCTGTTGTTTTCAGTTATTTGTATTTTAAAAGCTCTACTTTGAGGTGCTATACCTTCCTAGAATTTTGTAGTTTATGTATGATGAGATACTTGCAATGCACTGAAATTGCAGTTCTCAAGGCTAGTAAAGAAGAAAAGAACATGGCATACATGGAAATTCAGTGTTGCATATGCAGATGTGTATTCCAATATGCTATTAATGAACCCTTTAAATTCTTCTCAGCGGAGGTAGCAAGATGACAAAGGCCACCTAGCGAAGCGGGTGCCTACCTCACAGTCCTGATACCATCAGGAGATGGTAGCACAAGAATGAGATGGCAAAGTCAGTAAGATCTGTCTTAATTTATAGGCTGTTTTAGCTCAGCTGTGTATAATGGAAGCCTGTGTACTGATGGCATTTGAAAATGACTCTTAGCAGAGACTGAAGTCAGGTTTAATGAAAGTAGCTGTTGGGAGGATGTGCAGCAGTGCGTGATGCGTGTCGTTATCATTCCTGTCGCTCTGCAAGAAGCAAATCTCCTTTCTCCTCTCTCACCAGCAGTTCCTACTCATCCTCTCACATAGTTCAGGCTTTTTGTTTTATGACAATTACTACTTCAGTTTTCTTCTTAAAGGAGATCCTAGTTCAGTATACATCACTGATGCCCTGCTAAGATCAAAACGTTTTTTTCACTATCTATGCCAGCAAAGGTTGTGGCTCTCCCACATATTTTGCAATGTTTGAGGCTATTCCACTATATTATTTATTGAGATAATCCTTGCATGGATTAAAAGCAGCTTTTTGTCCTGGGCCCAGAGCTTCATTTGGTAGTGACCATTGGGGCAATCCTGTGGTCTTTCACCAGAGTCAGCCTTGGGGGGGAGGCGGTGCTGGGAGAGGAACCTTTGTTTCTGGATGCTTTGTGTTGGCCCAGGCCCTGCTGACGAAGGTGACAGCGAGCTCTGGGCCCCACTCAGCGCCCGCGCGTTGTCTGGGGGACCGTCACAGTCACCCTCAGAGACTGCCGCTTAGCTAAGATCTGGCTTTCTTGAAATTTTACAGAGTGATGTCTTTAGAATGTTGGGGGGGGTTTGGTGGTTGATTTATTTGTTTGTTGTCAGAATGCATAATATCGTTAAATACTTCCAGACCCCTCTCAGTGGTACTGCAGCATTTACGGATCATATAGAGTGAGCATCTTCTTTTACTTGCCAAGAGTAACAGTGACACCCTGTGGCAAATTCAATAGAGGACTTGCACTGAATTTCCATTATTTTCTTTCAAATCCACCTCTGAATTTCTTACACGGTGGGGAGTATCACAGGAGAAATCTGTCCTGTGCACATAGGAGAGCTTCATCGATTTGTCATGTGTCTCTCATTTGACGTTTCCATTATGGGAATACATGTTTAGATAACACAATGAGGTACTTCACTGCAGCACACTATGGTGCTACTGTGTTCTCACATACTGATGTCAAGGGCATGCACCCAGCTTAAAATTGTTTAGTTAGTTTATCCTTTGACACTTGTGTGTCATTCAGGCAACAGCTCACTGAATACTATGGTCTGCACACTGCGAGCGGTTTAAGCCTTCTACGTGCTGAGTAGCTGAGAAAAGACAGATTTTGGAACTTCATGCGAGGAAGTGGTCTGGTTTTGGCTGGGTTGGGTTTTGGTTGCGTTTTGGTTTTTTTTTAGAGATGTAGGAAGAAGAAAAAAGTTTAAGAAACATTAAAAATTCCTGTGAAACTTCGTCTGAATCTTCTGTAAAACACAAATTGCTTTAAAAAAATAGTGGACGTGCAGGGAAGAATGTCATAAATTAGGTTTTGTGTCTTCTGCGCTTGAAATTTAATCCCGTTACATCTTGTCCTATCAAGAGTCTGTTTAAGTTACGTGTTTGGGTGGCAGGGCAGTGGTCACAGAATCATAGAACGTCCCGAGTTGGAAGGGACCCGCAAGGACCATCAAGTCCAACTCCTGTCCCTGAACATGGCAACCCCAGAATTCATACCATGTGTCTGAGGAGAGGGGTTTGCCGTATAACTTGAAGATTGAAAGATACAGGGAGTGTAATTCTCCCTTGAAGAACTTGCCTGTTAATTATCAGATATGAGCCCTCCCTGACAGACTAGACGTTGTTGACCTGTTTTGTGCAGAAAACTTAACAAAAAATCCCCAACAAAAAAAACCCCACCACAACCAAGAAGAAAAATAACTTAGGAGAAAGCAGACCAAAATAATTCATTTTTCCAATTGAGTGGAGTGAAATGCAGCAGACAAGTAGGTAGGGAGCATGAATTGTGACAAATCAATTGATGTGCCCATCCTTGTGGATTCTGTGTTTTGTGTCAAATGTATTATTTTTCATAACTTTTGTTCTTTCTAAACTCTTCAGCCTGTTCTGTGCTTCAGCAGGCAGCTGCTCTTCCTTGCTTTTGCCCACGCAGCTGCCGTTCCACTGCTCCGCTCTTCTGACTTTTTCTCTGTTACTCCTCCAGAGTTTTCGATCGTTCTTCGTGTTACCGTTTTCTACTCTGTCTTTTCTTCACTTGTTCTGCAGAACCCTCTTGGTCTGGACTACGTGATTCCCTTTCGCACGGGGTGAGGAGCGTGTGCGATGGGCATGCTGCACCTCCGCGTGTCCGTGCGTCCGGCCCGGCCTCGCTCGCCCTGTCCGTCTGTCCCAGCATACAAGTCCCCACAAGGCACTGCTTGACAGTAGCTTGTACTTCAATATTGGGTTAGTTGGCCTTTTAGTTATTTGCCTTAGCTGAGATTTGGGAAAAGATAGTTTCAAAACGGCAAAAGTAAAATTGGATAGGGTTTTATATGTTGTGTTATACCTGGATGAATCACACGAGACTTTTACAAGAGAACCATTTTATTACAGTCCTATATAAATTGTTTCTCTGATTCCTTGTATGCTCTTCATATCATACCAGATTATCTCAGGTACAGATTTCCAATTACAGAAGAAAAAAATCGTTGGGTTTTTGTTCTGTCTGGTTTTGCTTCTTTCTTTGTTCTTTTCGATAAAACACCAGTGATAGCTTTTCCACCGCACATGGCTAAATATTTAAGAATAGATAAGAATACAAACATGAAGAATGAATTAATTTTAAAGACAATTCTTAAGAAATATTTGCAAGCATTTCATTATCTCCCTTTAGTGAACTGGGCTTTCCCCTTAGCTGCCATTGGAAATACATTTCACAGCACATGGATGATACAAAATAGGAATAGCAGAGGCAGTTTTGTTATCAGAGAGCACTGGAAGCCGGACTTGCAAAAATTCCATGTATCTTTGATAAATTACTTTCAACTATATAGGAAGTGAATATGAACTTAGGTACTAATTGTGTAAAAATGTATGCATTTCCTTGATTCTTACACACTAACACTGTCCTGCTGAAGTTAATGGACTTATTATTTTGGAGAAAATTTCTTTTCTGTTTTTTTACATGGTGACTCCGTGGCTCAAACCTTCTCTCATGAAAGTGATGAGAAATTTGCCATTGATTTTCAAAAAAGCAATATGATTTTGCCATACTGGCCGGAAGAAAGGCCCATTAAGGACAGTGCAGAGACATCCTAATAATTTATTTACGTTAACAGTAATTCTTTTGTAAATTAATAGTATTAGTGTATATGAATTACTGTTAATAGTATGAATTAATAGGATACTGCATGAAATCTTTTCATGAGTGCTTAATCCTGCATGACTCACAAACATGAGCAGCAATATCCAGCTATGGATGAAGATATAAAATCAACATATTATATATTCCCTGTCTGGATTAATATGCGTTATGGGTGCCAATTTTCGTTATGTAATCTGTTCTGGGAATGGAAACAAGCACCATTGTTATTTGCAAATACTGTGAATGCAATTAGCAATTTGAATCTGCTAAATTATTTAAGTCTACTTAAATTCGAAGAATTAGTTGTTTTACTTCAATAAAAATTCCTAAGCAGATAATAAACTGCATTTTATTTTACATTATATTCTCCAGACTAAGTTAGATTATCACCTTCTTTTGTTTTCAAACCTTTCGAAGTTTTTATTAATATAATGAAACAGGTCACAGGAACACATATAAAATACTCTATATACATCTTTTACCTTGTCTCACCTCCACTTGGTTATTCATTTTAAAAGGTCACAATACTTAAGACCACGTGAGTTAAGTTTCTTACATTGTTGATGAATCGTATTAGTCTACAACTACCTTGTATAACACTACTTAGTTTACACACGTACACAGAAGATATTTGCAAAATTAAACAAACATTTCTGATGGTATCTAGATTTTGAAAACTGGTCTATTCGGTGCCAATTCTGTCTCCCCAGGAAGTCAATAGTAGAGAAAGTCACTGTAAAAGTGTCCGTTGACTTCAATTAAGTAATTTGTACCAAGGTGGAAAACCTTGCCAAACTGATGCTAAACAACCGATACAAACTTGTTGTATTTTGTTTGGTTTTGTTGAGGGTTTCTTTTTGTTTGTTTCCTTGTGTTTGTTTGTTTTTCAAGGGGTGTGTGTGCAGGCGCTTTTCCATATATAAGCATACACCTTCCTGCTCAAGCCTGCAAAACTGGGGAGCACTGGGATGCCTTTGGCAGATTAGGTGCCAGCTTTACCAATATATTACTCCAGTTTTACGTGGTGCAGAATCTCCTGAGAGCAACCGGAGTAGTGCAGTGGCAAATCAGCACCTCGGCCCGTGAAAGCCTGTGGTCAGTTCATCTGTGAAGAACTGGCGTTTACTGCTTGGAGTAAACGTGCGGGCCTGCACAACAGCAGCATGTCACTTGGTGTGCACTTAGTCCGGTTGCAGGCTGGAACGAGGCTACGGTCTGCCTGTTGAGCCAGGAAAACGGGAATCTCTCAGGCAAAATCTTGCAGTCACGGCCCAGCCTCTCCCCACGTTGGCACCTCCTGCTTCATTTGGTGGATCTGCTTCTGTAGCTCATCTCTGTCCAGCTTCATTTTCGCTTCTAGAACTTGCCGTAGAGACCCAATGCTCTCATAGATAGCTGCAAATCCTAATTGCAGGTGAGATTTAAATTAGTTAACAAGCAAAAGCAAGAGTATTGCATAATTTCTGTCAGGGTGTGCTTCCTACCCTAACACTCTCTCTGCTTTATAGCAGGAAGACAACAGAAGTTCTGAAGAAAAATGGGCCTGTAATTGTGTGCTGATGGCAGCAACGCCCCAGGGGCAGCCAGGCCGTGCCTGTGCGTGCTGTGGGGAGAGCACTTGTAAGCTGACGAGATGTCACCTCTCGCTGTGAATTTCACACTTAGTGAAAACCCTTTTTAATGTCACGGGTGCAATTGTTACATCTGGCCCCAAAGCTTACTTTGATACAAGCAAAGGCGTTTTGCATATTATTACAGGTCAGTAATTGTTACCACAATTCAAAATAAAGAACTCGATAAGTATGGTCCTACCAGCATTAACTTCAGCTTTCATTTCTTTTATATCTTCATTTATCTCATTTTGAAGTTTGCCAATGCGAATATTTATCTTTTCTTCTGTCTGTTTTGCGTCATGTGCTTCCGTGGTTATCTTCTGTATTTCTTCTATTTTGTCGATTTTCTCTGCCATTTGGTTGAATTTCATCTCTATAGTTCTTTCACTTATTTCCTGAAGCCGGGAAAAAGAGTTTTAATTATTTACTCTGGATCTGAAATTACAGTGGTCTTTCCCAAATATGCAATAGACATTGATTTATCATCTTTTATGTGGAATTCAAAGGTGTAAAGACTTATAACTTTTTATAGAATGGTTTAAAGTGGCTTGATTACTGTAGGCTGAAATACCAATATATTTAGAAGTGATCAGATTTATTTGAAGATGCTCAGACTGTGGGGATGTTATGCTTGACATAAGTGAAAATACAAAGATTGAAGAGGTCTGAAATCTCACTCAAATAATACCTCAATTACATCATCTTAGTTATTAGTAATGCTTTTGAACACTTCCCAAGAGGTATTGTTAGGACATTTGAATGAAACTTACAGTGTTTTCCTTAAAAGTCAGTGAGAGTTGGTCAATTTTTTGCACAAGCTCTTTTTCATGCCTTTCATGTTCCTGTTCCATCCAGCTGCGCGCAGACAAAATCTGGCTGCTGAGTTCCTCGATAGCATTTTTTAATCTAAGAGCATAATAGAAATGAGCAGATACAAAAGAGCAGAATTTTTGGTCATTCAGTGTGACTTTCTCTATGAACATGTTCATAAAGATAAATCCATGACAATTTAATACATTCTTGACAGCATATTAAGGTGAATCCTTGAACTTTAATGCTACTAGACTGGATAAGGTAACATAGTTTGAGAAGATGAAGATGAAGCAGCACAACAAAATCGCAGTTATTTATACGTAACACAACATGCCATTTTGAGGCATAGTAGATGCAGATTTTTTTCAGCGCTGAAAACAGACTATGGTCATCCATCCAGATTATAATCTTCCTTTCCATAGGTCTTAAATCTGAACAAAGATTTAGTACCCATTTATTTTAGTGGTGGTGCTGGTTCATGTAGCCCCGCTTGCATTGCCTATACCCACCTCAAGTTAACACCAACCAGTTGTGCCACTGAAAGTGCTTCTTTAGGCAGTGAATATTTGAGATCTGGATGTATTCTTTCATCCGGTTTGCGAATAGTTTTACTGGTGTAACCGATAGGATTACATGAGGAGGGCAATAAGCAGTAAGGATGTGGATGGCTTAAGCCAGGACTGCCACTGAGTGAAGTGCCTGGAGAGGAGTCACTGTCTACATTGAATGTGTCTCTTATAATGTCTAGTGATAGCAGAGTGGCTTATCGTTGATAATTTAGGTATTTGTTCATATTTGGAGCCAATTTAAAGCAATAACACTTTGTGAATGCTGTGCCTTGCTTCCTGGTTCCTTGAGCTGAACTTCTTGCCCTGCTCTCGACAGCCACCTCCAGCTTTTGTTGCTTTCTACCGTTCCTGCAAAAAGGCACCAGGGCACTCTTGCCAAAGTCCTTAGTTGTGTTCTTTAATACGAGCGCTGCCTGGATACTTAACTAGGGACTTAATGGGCTTTTCAAAATGATCTCGCCACGCTAGGGGCAGAATTCCTGTTGAAAGCGAGGCCTGCCTGACAGACCATTGTGCTCTTGTAGTAACTCTTGAGCACACACACGTATTCAAAAAGGTGCACGGTTTTTTAAACCTGAAGACGACAACAGGCAAACTTGGAAAATGGAGCAACAAGGTTTCCTGGCACTCACTTGGTATCCAGCAGATGGAGCTGCTGGTTGCTCTCTTTGTAGGCAATCTTCAGCTTTGCCTCTTGCTGCATTATTGATTGCTCCACTCTGCTCAGAAGATGAGAAATCTGAAACAAAATCCAGAATTTACTATTTTTCAACAGTGTTTCATCGCAGTCTCGTTTGGGACGTTTTTGTACCAGTAGAGGAGATCTTAAAAAGGGGCTATTTTTGCTGACATTTCAAAAATTACTGAATTTGCACATTTTACTTGATCATGAAAAATATACTGTCTCACAAGATGGAGGTATCTACATTGTGAAAACTGTAATTTTTCAGCCATAAATTATTTTAATAGTCTTCTCTTGAAAACATCTGCCTGCTCCCACCTTGAGACAGCTGAATTTGCGTAATCCATACATCTCTATGCTGTCATATAAGCAGAGTAAAAGAATGGCAAAGCACTCCACCAATACGGAGTGATATTCTTCATCACTTCATGTATAATGGCTACTGCAGTGATAAAACTCTTGGATTTAACCGGGGATAGGCCATTACTAACAGCAAATATTTCTCACCAAAACAATCATCCCAGTTTTACACAACAGACTGTTCTGCTTCCCAGGATTAATGACAATATGCTCCTGGCATGCTGATGCATTACACTGAGTCTTCTGAGAAACGCAAAGTGGATTTTAACCATTCACCTAGCACAAAATGAAGATGAAAAATACTTTTGTTGCCCAAAAAAATGAGAAGGCCTTGAGATGAAGAATCCTTTTCCTAAGTGTTTTAAGTCTCTGCTCGTATCTGCTGCTCACTGTTGTGTTCAAATAGATATGAAATCATCCTGGGCAGGCCAAAACAAACAGGGAAAGACACTGATGTTGCGTTGTAGTGGTGGTTTCGCAGAGCATCCGTGTCATGTTCACATTCCAACCTCAAGAAGCTGTTCAGCAGTCACTGACTTTTCTGCATTCCTGGACACATTCAGGTGCCTTTAAGTACTCTCCCCTTCCACGCAGCATGCTCAAGGCAGCAAATTAGGGGCCTTTTTTCAGTTAGACCAGTGCAATATTGCAGCTGGGTACCAATATTAAATCTAATAAGGACTGTGAGCACATACACCTCTCCATTTGTAAATAAGTGACCTCCCAGGACAATAATTAGCAGTAATGGAGTCTGTGTGAATTAGGCTATAACTCTCACCCGTACATGAATCATTTTGGTCCGAATACCATACCTGTATTTCTGCCTCTTTGATTTTAGATTCTAAGATCAGTTTGGAGGTGTGTTGATCTTTACTTAGGCTCTGAAGTCTTTCATATGTAATTTTATGCTCTGCAGACAGTCTGGCTAACCCAGCATCGCATCTGTTTGAAAAAATGAATACAAAAGCAACAGCTGAATAGAATACAAGGTTCAGGCTTTTTAAATTATCCATTTTAGACCAGTCAGTGCTGTGAAATTGCTGGCTGTCTAGCAAAACAATGTCTTATGAGACTGTAAGAATGGTGATATATCTCATAGTATTCAGCAGACTGCCCCCAAACGGGACTGGAAGTCAAATAGTCTGACACATACATTCCTCTTTTCTTAGCGCTGATGTAATCTGTATAGACTGTGTTGTTATCAGTCAGGAAAACCACTTTAGAAATGCAAAGATGCAGAATTTCAATACCTTGTATTTTTGTCATACTCCAAAAGACATCAGTAAAGTGTATGATTTTGCCTACAGGATTAGAAGCCTAAAGAATTGAGGACTGTTTTTTCATTATTGAAGCTATGTTCTTCTGAGTTTTACATTATTTTGTTTATTTGTGAAATACAATTAACATGTAGTAAACAATGTGGGGGGAAATTTACAGTTATTAGTCTTTAGGTAAAACTGTCTTTGAAAGCAATCGCAATTTTGTCTCACAAAAGACTATGAATTTTAGTTCTAGAACTATTCAAGATAAACGTGCTGTAGAATCTGTGCATTTTCTACCACATTTCAAAAATCCTTTGGCCAGGTCAGTTCCGTCTACATAAAATAAGGACATTAACTGACCTGTAAAATAGAAGTACTGTAATTTCAAGAGTAAGACTGCTGTGAAGTATGACTCATGTATATTTTTCTGTTAAGGGAAATATGTAATTGGCAATGTTACCAATTTGATTTATGAAACCAATAGAGAACAGATAGCAGTTACAACTTAAGGGAGAAAAAGGCAGTAAAATGGAAGAATGAGCTAAGGCACGTTAAATCATTACCTAAACCAATGGCACATTTTAACCTCTTTTTAGTCAGACCTCAGTTTGAAGGCTTTCATTGCAACACGCGTTTTCATCACCTCGGTTACAGCAGCTACCATTATCGTTAATCGTGAAGGGAAAGTAACAGCTCAAATGACAAACACAGCATCTGCTTAGTAGTGTGGTAAAAGTTCGACATGAAAATAATCAGTAATTCAAAATAAGACAAAGAAATTGTAAAACTTGTGGAAATTAATTTATAGTTTAGCAGCTCAGCATTGCAAGACCGGTTAGTAATATCTGTAGGAAGAGCAGCTATGATTTACGTAGCAGTGAACCATACTTGTAGCTCTTACAATCAGGCAGTTTCCTTAGAAAGATGAGAGAAGCCAGATCTCTTCCTGTTGTTGTGATCAATCAGAGAGAATCAGAGGAATGAAATCATCTTTCATCTAGTCACCAGAAGCCTATGAACTCACAAAAATGGTTAGTTTGCTTCTCTGAGGTGCCATAGAAGATCTAAAAAGCAAGAGCTTTGCAAGTACTGCAGCAAATGTAAACAGCAGGCATCCGCACATTAATGCTTTGGGTTTAACCACAGTTCATCTCTCTTTGTGGAACTCAGTTACCTGATCAAAGAGGCCATAGAGTTGCATGGTAACTGAAACATTAAAATTCCGACTATGTTAATTTAGTGTCAGCTTGGTATGTATTAATCGGAATATTTCATTTTTCTACGGGGATATTATAATTTTCACCCTTTTAAACAAAGTTTGAATAAAGTTTAAATTGCATTGTCTGTTGTTATGCAATGTTTAACCTACATTGTTTTTCTAAAAACAATATTCGACCTGTTGAAGTGGTCAAAGAGAAGTCTCTCTGCTATGTCTATTGTACACACAGTTACCCGATTAGTTTTGACCTGGAAGAAAACATTAGTGTGCTCCAGACACAAATGAGATTCTGATATTAACTATGTGAATATGCGTTTTGAGTTAAAATCTTACAACAATTAAATAACTTTAGTCCACGCTTCCACTAGCTTTCAAATGCATGGGGAGGTAATAATAAGATGAACATATGGAAAACCGTGGGCTTTCCAACACTGTTGATTCAGGTTTCTACTGCATGGTGGGTCAGAAGAACAGCAGTAATCCAAACAAAAGGGCACATCATAGCTTGGAATTTTTCCCTGTTTTGTTGTTGTTTTTTTCTAAAAGGAGGGGAAAAAAAAGGCAGACTGCAGTCCCCACTGAATTCCCCGTGCCTCTGAGAGCTCTGGTTTGATACTTCTTTATAATACCATGATAAAATGACACCGGAAGTCTTAAAAATAGAACCAGTGTTCCTGAACACTGGATTTAAGTTCCTGGGCAATTTAATCAGACTGTCTATATAAATGAAGCCAGTGGACTATGGATATAAAGACAGAAGTTGAAAACAACTTTTCGAACATTAAGATTTCTAGGAAGAATACTAGTTTCAAAATCTAAGAGCTCTATATAGAACCATTTTTTACCAGGAAACGCACGGTAAATAATTCTCTGTCTTCACATCTGAAATGCTGAAGCTGGCCATACAAACAATCCAGTGTGGTTTTCCATGCGCAGTTGCATACATGGACTGTTGGAATTTGGGGCAAGGATGCACCGGAATGTGTTTGTGTTACCACTGTTTGATTTTGGAGGACACTTTCTGAAAGTTCTGATTGCCAAGCTGTGTACTTATCTGAAATGGGTAAATTACAAATAAATTGAGAGATTTTGTAGTGCCAAGTATCATTCTTGGTTTCAGAATGCATTAATTCTGAAATATAAACTAGTAATTTTTAATATAAGCAGTGAAATTATCAAACAGCTGCCTTGCAAGTCATAGTAAGCAGAAGCAGTAGTTATTTTTCTGGCATGCTGAGGAATATTTCTGTTGCCTTCAGCCTCTAAGAAATAAATACACAACGGTTGCTCTGTTCGGTATCGCCAAGGACTAGAGAAAGCTGAGGACTACACCAATACTGTGCCACGGGATGCTACATAAGTACACTAGAATGGTGCATACAGATGTTCAATGTTCCCGTTTTATTATAGCAGGAGATTTTTCAGTTAAAGTAGCAGGGTTTCAGTGAAGAACAAGAAGTGGAAAGCAAGTTGATGTGTCCGGGGGACCCAGAGGGCAGGAGGAGCAGAGCTGGCGGACTCTGGGCGGGCTGGAGCGGGATCCCAGTCGGGATCTGCGCAGCTGGGGTGCAGCGCCCTTGTTGTGCTGGTGAAGGTCATAAATGCACCGCATCCCAGATGCGTCAGACTCATTTTCTGTGCAGTGTAGGAAAATCTGCCTACGTGTAATGAGTCCAGGGCGTCTGGAATGAATCAGATCTATAATGTATATAAAAACCGTCTATATATGCAAAGTAGGCCCAATTTGAACATGCATAGCTGCCATTTCTCTGGATGTTTCAGCTGTCAGGAAGATTCTAGAGACAGCTACTGCTATGGGTCTGACCAGGCTGCTCTAGTTAAACTTTCCAGGCAAATTGTCATAGTCCACAAGTTCTTCTGTAAATAAATAATAGGGCACCACTCATGAGTTTTATGATCGAATATCAGTAGAAATAGAACTGGTAAATCTGCGTTATATAAAATTGCAGACATCAGGGACAGGAGGCTGGAGTAATGGATCTATTGGCATGTATCTATTTTTCTGATGGATGTGTCACTGAATTTAATAAAGGTAATATTTTTCTTACAGTTAATGCTGATTCTTAGGAAAACGTACAGCATCATTCACGGTGAACACTATAATGATGCTTTACAAATTCATCAGTAAATGCTGAGGTAGGCTCAATGAGAAAGGGTCTGGAGGCATGAGCCGTAATGTGTGCTCAGCCTTCTCCTGCTGGGGATGAGAGTTGATTCTGTGATGCGGGTGAGCTTAACCGTGAGGGCTGTGGGGACCTCGCTGCGCCAGAGCTGTCGGTGCGTGGTTGTGGAGCTGTGTGCGTGGGGAACCCTGCTCTCACCGCTGAAAGCAGCAGTCCCCGAGAAATAGCGAGGCAGTTGTTCGATGATATATTGACATGTTACAGAACAGTTGGTATTGGGAAATAAACACCACTCTCTCCAATATTGAAATTGAATAGGGTATTTAGTATGCCTGTAATTACTGGAGCTGAGATTTGGCCAGAATCCTGAGGTTGACGTTAAAATTATTGCACGACCAAAAGGCTCAGACATAGGTGATTTACTGTCATGTGTCGTATATAAACTGATGGACGCTGGTTGTCCAGCTGCACGCTTCCAGCCTGGAGCAACCGCGATGCACTTGCAGTTAAAGTAGCCAGCGGTCACCGCGGCCCGCGCCCTCCCTGCGCTGTGCCTGAGAGCCGATGCGCACCGAGTTGGCAACCCACAGGAACTCGGTCGTGTTTCTGAAGTTTGACTCTTTGAACTTATCTGAAAGATAGCAGGACTAGACGTAAAAGTAAGGTTATACTAGGTGAGTTTAGCTTGTTTTCTCTAAGGGGCATTGGCTAGAGTAGTCAGAAGGTGTTTATCTCAGGGCAGGTTTCTGGTTAAGTATCTGTATAGTGCCAACAGCAACACAGGTTGCTGGCTTGTCCAGGATCTCCAGATATTAATATAGTCATTATTCACAGGAACACTGGTTTTCGAAGTAGAGTATGTCTGTAAATGAAGGCAAATAGCTTTCTCCATGGAACACTGCTCTAACTTGATTTCTGATAAAGGAAAACTTACCATAGAGAACATAATGTCGAATTGAAGTAACCCTTAAAAGACAATAAACTGATTATCTTATGGGAATTAATGCAAATACCCAGCATTCGTTGCACAATCTAACCTAAGGCAGATTGGTATAATCTCCTACAACGGTCAGATAAATTGCCGGCCAGTCGCAGTACGGGAGCATTGCCCTCAGTGAACAGAGGAGGAATCCTCTGCTAATCCCCAATCCCCACACCAAGTGCTTGGGGCAGGCAGGGGCCCCGTTGTCGAACTCATGCTAGCACATTTGTTCACTTGAGTTCTGTTATGAAAAGCAAAGGCGCTACATTTTGCTTCACAAGGTGTCAATAACTCTGCTCCAAATACAGACCTCTCAGGGTGTCGTGTGATCTCAAGGTGATTTTTTTATATAAAGAAGCAGGAAGATCTAAGCATGTGAACTTGTCAGGGATTTCTCAGTGAGATAGGTATATAGGTGTATGTATATCACTCTCTCTATGTTATTTCAATCAATTTTCTGATTTGACAAAATAAGCTTATCTAGTCCATTCCTGTTTACTTAAAGACAGTGTATAACTTAAACTGAAAAAAAAAAATCTGTAAAATCTCTCTAAAGTATTCTTTACAAAATTGGCTATGAAAGTTACAGTGGAAACTTCAAACAATCAAATAATTTATGAGAAAACTTTTATTCAAGGAAAATACCTCCTTGGTTATTTTTGTAGGCTATTGAAGTTTATCACTAAATCACTTGCAGTACCAAAAAACAGAAAAAATTCTGTATGATATAGAGATAGATCTAATTCGGGACAAGTATAATTCCACCCAAGCTGTTAGCCGAGCTGCCGTAGGCCAGATCAGGCCATTTTTCTAGAGCTGTAGGTATCCTCTCCCTTTTGTGCTGAACCGTACAGACACTGAAGCAAATGTTGTTGTGCCGGAGTTTGTGAAGGCGCCGTTGCTGCCACAGCCCGAAGTCTGTGCAGTTCCACAGCTGTGATCTGGAGT
The DNA here is from genome assembly GCA_013399365.1 of Pampusana beccarii. Classification (NCBI taxonomy): domain Eukaryota; kingdom Metazoa; phylum Chordata; class Aves; order Columbiformes; family Columbidae; genus Pampusana; species Pampusana beccarii. The sequence goes on along the minus strand of VWYH01008204.1, from coordinate 545,356 downwards.
TTCAGGTGGCCTTTGAAATCCCTGTTTTACAGATTTCTGTTCCTTGATGTGTCAGGTAGCCTATGTAATTTTTAATATGGCTGACTAATTACTGAATGCACAGATTGTTACTTCTAAAACATATGCAAAAATGTGTAGCTGTTCTGTTCTTTACAAGTGCAGATTGTTCCATGCTGCCTTTGTAATTGTGCTAATTAATTTGTTTCAAAGATAGACTGCTCTAACCATAGTACTTTTCAAAGCTGAACCAAATCCAAATTCATAAGGAATCTGCGGTAATTTACTAAAAACTAATTTCAGGAATTAAGGGTGGTATTGTTAAGTTTAACGGGTAATACTGGAATGCAAAGGATTATTATTCATTTTCTTGAAAACACTGAACAACATTATCCTGGGAATTTTGCCAAAGTTGGACTCAGCCCGTGATCATTAACATCCGTACTTGACGATTACACCGATATTAGTTAGTCCCCAAAACAACTCTGTGTTGGCTTTTACCTTGCAACTCTTCCCCGAAGATCGCCCAGGCCGGAAAGCTGCCGCATTTCCAGACTCTTCAGGGTAGAGTTTGTTCCGTAGCTGAGGTTGTCTCTGACACGGATCTGTTCCTGCAGCATCTACAAAGCGTTTACATGCAAATATAAACGGTGTCACATGTAATGCACATATAAAATGTCATTTGTTTTCAGTAACATCACGTACTGTTTTATTATTACTTTATTAAAAGCTTCGTCTTGTCTTGTACTAAACAAGACACTTTCAGGTCATTTATTATTTCTTATTCTTAGTATCCAGTCTGCACATGAACACCACAATATGTCCAAAGTCTAACTTGACAGGGGAACGGAAGCGTAAATATTGATTTTCACCCTTTCGGTTTCCCCACCACACCCTGTTGCTCGTTGCAGCAGAGGTCGGACATGGAACACGTATCTGCATACGATTAGGTCATAGAATCGAGTTGGGTTGGGCTGCTTGGTGTTGTCAGTAAGTCAGAAGTGAAAGAAAGTTTATTATAGATTTAAGGCATTTCCGAGTGTTTATACAGCACAGCCTTTGGACTGGACCTGAGCTGGCTATTAGTGTCGCATTCATTCATTTTCTCAGGGTTTTCCAGCGCAGCTTTTGAAAGCAAGCTTATTAGTACCACAAAGTTTCTGTGTTTATATGCTGACATCCTGTGCTATTTCACAGCCACTTAAAGAATTATGTAGTTTGTGAACAGTGTTTCAAGTTATAAAAACAATTTATAAGCTTACAGGATCTTCAGACCTTGTCTGACCTTTACTTATCCTCTGGCAAACTTTCTTACTACATTAGAAGGAATAAGTAGCCTAAACGGCATTAGTCCTGTGAAAAATTCTTAACATACCTCAATGTCCCGATTAAGCTGCCTCACGATCGCCGTTATGTTTCGGATGTGTTCTTCCAGGAGTTGCCTAGCCAACCGGTCGCCCCCCCCTTTGTTCTGCATTCTGTGCAGAGTGGAAACAATGTCCTCCTTAATGCGAAAAGCGTGTTCCACAAGAGCTGCCGTTGTTTTCTCATGGCTTAGGATCCTGTCTTCCAGCTGATCCACCAGGCTTGCAGATGCCAGTGGGACCGCTGTCAGTGCCTGGCTGTGCAGCGGGATGTTTCGAACCCGTCTAGTGGAGAGGAATAGCCAGATATGGTGAAGTTCTCACACAAAACTGCAATGCCTTTCCCCTGGAGGCAGCGCGACACTGTCTTAGCAGCAATACCGGGGAGAAGCTCCAAAGTACTCACAGCGGGAGGGCCCCCTGCCACAAAAAGTGGGTGCTGTGTTTGCTACTGCGCAGATCTTGTGCAGAGGCAGGACGGGCTCTTTAAAGAAGCTTACAGAAGTGTAGGATCTTAAGAAATTAGCATTGTCAAAGCAGTTACAATTCAGACCTATAATTTGATTAAGAGTCCAAATTCAGAGCCCCTTTACTGAGTTTGTCTCTACAGTTTTCAGGCTTAATCAAAGCAGTAACTATAGAAGGTAGATGTTGCAAATTAAATGAAAACAGACCAAGATTGAGAAAGAGTTGCTTGTGCCCATTCCTTTTCTCAGTCTCTACAGCTATCCTGTAACACCACACAAAGCTTGTCCTCCCATGGAACAGACAGGAGCGCATGTACGTGTGGAATCTGAGGAGATACCAAAATCATGACAAGCTTCTCACAATCTTAGTAGCCAAAGTTTCCCCCAGAATAGCTTGCATTTGGATACCTTCACTAACTGTCCAGGTTTCTCAAGAGAGCTCTGCACTGCGCAGCTTCCATGGAGAGCAAGGGAGCTCATGGGTGCTCAAAGTAAAAAAATTAGGCTGCTAATGAATGCAATCTTTTCCTGCCACTATATTCTGCAAAGAATAAAGAAATTTTTCAGAAGCATAAGTGGAACATACAAGTTCAACCCCACTTTGAAAAAGATCTTTTTCTTTTACTATGTATTCTCCATGCTGTTTCCTGTTGATGAGCCAAATTAACAGTTTATTTTCACCATGATGATATTGATGGAGATGCATGAGGACTCCAACAAAGGTCGCTTCTGGCCCTGAGTATTTACACTTACTCCATGCTATCAGAAGACTGGTATAGTAGTCTTGGACCTCTACTCAGTTACAGTTTAAGCTATTTAATTTCTTTGGGAAAGGGTTAAGTAAAAGCTGAGTAAGGAATTGTGATTTGGGCCATGATTTGAATGACTCTACAGCATTTCACTTTGCTTTACATACTAATGCCAAAGTCCCAAGTCACAGCATTACAATAGATAGGGAACTGAGAGACACATAATACTCTGCAATATGAAGATTTTATTTTTTACATTCCAAACTGTACCTTTCAGAAGGGGCAAGAGTTGGGAAGATTGGGCTTCGCTGGGCCATTTTCTGGTCAATAATTTGTCTGTTGAAAAAGTACACATTGAATTATTTAATAGTTTATATCTGGCACTGAAATAACTTAATGCTTCTGCTTTAAATGAACCTTTAAGTAAAGTTTAAGATTACGCTGACAGCTCTGCTCTTGGAGTTCAAATATTGCTTATAGAACAAAGGCAAATAAAAATCAATACGAAAGAACAAAAGAATGAAAACTGAAAACTGGTAGAAAGCTTTTTGTAGTGAAAATGATACTCAAAAAAAGGCAAGGTTGACAGCCTTGAAATTGAAATCTGCTGTGGACCCACAGAACTGGTTTGGCAGGACAAAGGCAAACGAACTTCTTGTCCCCAGCTGGTCTACTGGCCTCCGACATCATCAGTCTATGAATAAAATAGTAAAATCTGCAGTATTATCATGAAGCTTAAGAAAATACTGGCTAGAGAATTAAATAAAAATATTTCACAACAGCAGATTGTTAGCAGGAAGGTGTTTTTCAGGTAAAAGCATTAGCAGTTGGAAGCCTAAATAAAATGTGTTAGACATCAGCATAGTTTAGCAAAACTGAGTCTTTTATTAATTTGTCTTCAAATCTAAATGACTGCACTTTATGTTTTAAGAAAATTCTTCTGTGGTAAGAATACAGATTCTGTTTTTAATTTTTAGACATAGCCAGCCAGACTGTGACAGACGTTGCAGCAGGATAACTGTTAAATAGCTTCAGAAAGACATTTTAGATATCTGACTGTGAGACCGATACCTGGCTCAGTAGCTTTGTCCGCTGGCAGAACTTAAATTAATGAAGAAGATGGTAGCCTCAATCAAAAAGATGGTAGCCTAAATCAAATCCAACTATTCCACTCTGCAGAAAACAAACATTTTTCATGGTAGAGATGGCATGAATGAGCATGTCATGAGCCTGAATTTCTTGGGAACCTAAAATCCTCACTGAAAACTGAAGGCTGATCTATGAAAAAATGTTGCAATGGCTGATGAAATCCAGTGCAATATGCTGTACAAATAGAAGCAGAAAAATAGAGTTATTGGAACACAATAGTCAAATACCGATTGTAAAGAAGTGATAGGGCCATCCTCCGAGATCTCAAAATGTGAAGCATGATTGTGCTTTAGAAATGTATGAAAGCCCTGCTTAAAAGCAGAGAGCAAACATTGTCACAGTGTGTGTGTTCTATTTATAGCACAGTGCTTCAGAAACCACAAATTAGAAAAAAAACCGTTTCAAGAGAAGCTGGGTTGCTGAGCAGCACTGACACTAGGCTGGAATTCAGGAGGTCTGAGCCTAATTCCTTGCTCGATTTCTGATCCTGATGACTTTGGACAAGTTATTTCCATTTCTAATGACTCAATTTCCCTACATGCCTGTAAGCAAAAAGCACGGTGTAAGGACTGGGTATCATTATGATGATTTCTGCATTCAGAATCCTGCGCAGACACCGAATGTCCAGTGCTGCAGTCTGTTCCTCACACTCTGCTTCCCCAGGTGGTTTTTTAACCGTCCCCCGCTGCCCCCAGGTTAGAGAGGGCCCAGGCACCCCCTGCTCGGTGCAGCTGAGCTCGCTCGCTCTTCATCCTCTGGGCCAGAACACATTCTGATGATCTTGATGCAGCAAAGCATTTAAGCACGATTTAACTGTAAACCCTGGGATATCCTACTGATTTGAGAAGAGCTTTGCGTATCACAGCACCAAAACACTGGGTACTACCTAGAAAAACGGAGAACAAATTAAAGTCTGTACATCTAGCAGTATCTTAGTGAAATACAATTTATAAAAACCAGCCAAACAAACAAACAAAAACCAACCCTACACTCAAGCGTTTTACAGTCTGCACTATCCGTTTATTATCAATAGAAAAAAAGTGTTTAGAGCAGAGTAAGCATAGGATTGTTTGGAGTTTTTGCTTTTTCTGCCAGACTACCATTAGACATGCAGCTAATTGCAGATGTCTGGAGAAACTGTGCACATGAAACAGAAGTTACACAGATGGACTTCTCGTTCATTATTGCTAACTTAAGCACATCACCTGGTACACACTGAAATATCATCAATTATCAGATTTCTTGATCTGATCCAGCATCCAGAAAGGATGTGTTAAGATCTTCTTCAGCAGTTGTACAAAACTTTTCTGCAGTTTGGAGGTAGGTATTTGCAGCAAACAATAATAGATGGGTGTTGGGACTAACGGCAAATTCCTTCTCGACCTATTTAGACTAGTAAGTATAAAATGAGAGAAAAAGATGTTCTAATGCCTAGATTCAGAAGAATGTAATGTCACATAGCTCAAATGTTAGTGGCAGTAGACTGGGATCAGCTTAGATCCCAGTTGAAATATTGGCATCAAGGTTTTTTGTTGTTGTTGGTTTTTTTTCTCTTAAATGATGTTGTTTTATGCTTGATACTGCTATAGCAACTTAAATCATAATATATTAACCCAGTAAATTTGTATTGATTGATCGATTGAATTTAGTGAATTTCCAAATATTCTTGTCACATGGGCAAGGAAAAGATTTGTTCCTGTTGTAAATGGTGTGCCCAGATGCCAAAACCAACAGTTCCCTTGATACATAAGGCAGCTTTTTCATGCAAATATAGGCTACTTCTTTATCGTTTCTTTAAGTCACTGTCATCAGACATGTGAAAGCTTGAAAAAACATCATACATGGGACATGCCGAAGGAACATTTTTAGCAATGCAAAGTTCACTCCTTGCTATTTGTACTGTGGCATCCCTTCCCACTTCAGCAGGCTGCCTTGCATGTTTATTTTCTGCGGATTCTCCATTTCTCCAGTTTTGAAGGATAATTACGTCTGTAGTGTTCAGTTCTCCATCTTCCATTATAACCTACATCTAGTACTTGCTCTAATGTCTGTGCACCTCAGAGCGTTTTTCACATTCCTCCTCACAATATGCCTGTGGGGTAGGAAAGCGTTATTATTCCTGAAAAGGTTATTTTCCTTTTGTTGCTGGTAGGGAGGTGAAGCACGAGTGGGACTATGTGACTTGCCACAAGTCACACGGGAACCAGAGCAGACTGAATGCCTTCCTAGGCAAACACTTTAATCACTCTTTTCTTCTTAAAATAGAAACCACTTCGGTTGCTATACAGGGAGCATCTGACGGCGCCATCCCAGAAGCCGCGAGGTCCTGGTGTTACTCTGAGGCACTTTGGGGCAACATTTCGAGTAAGTGCCAAAGTCCCTGGGTCGCAGTTCAGCAAAAAGATGGGTCAAAACGCGAGTGTATCAGTGAGCCGCGTGAAACAACCCCGTGCACAGCCCCTCTGCGCTCTGTGGCGCTAGGGACCAGGTACGCGGAGTGCAGTGGAGTGCGGGAGGAGGCTCCGCGCAGGGAGCGCCCCCCGAGCCGGCCTGCCGAGCCCAGGCTGAGGGTCCTCTGCAGAAATGGGTCTGACCAGCTCAGGTGCTTGACTGTGCTAACGCAGCTCTGCAGCACTTGGGATCCCAGCTGGAATCCGTGCCTGCGCTGTGCCGTGTGGATGCACCGGCGCTCCGCCGTGCCCGCTGCTCTGCCTCGCCCGGCTCTGCCGGGCAGGCGGGCCCGGGAGCCCGGAGGGGTCACCGGTACACGCGGTGATGGCTGTGGAAACACGGCGTACACAAGAGCTGACAGGACACGACAGCGCAGACACCGCTCTATGGCCATGCAACACGGAGGGACGTTGTTGGGACAGACTGTCCGGCGGCGCGGGGCGCAGCGCGCACTCACCAGTGCTGGCTCAGGGCAGGGCAGGGCTGCCCATCGCTCCCCTGCATCCCCGCGGCCGCCCGGGCCCCGCTCTTTAGCGCGCTGCCACCGCTCCAGCGGCCGTTTGCGAAGCGTCGTGGCTGCTTCTGCGCGGCCAGTCCGTCCGTCAGTCCGTCCGTCCGTCAGTCCGTCCGTCAGTCCGTCAGTCAGTCAGTCCGTCCGTCCGTCCGCGGCGTGGCAGCCGCTGCGCGGAGCGGGGCCGCCGCAGGCCGGGCTGCGGGAGCGGGCGCGGTTGCCAGGACGCCGTCACCATGGGAACCGCTCGGCGGGGGACAGCGCCGCGCAGGCAGCCCCGGGAGGGGGCGGCGAATGTTGCAGCCGCCGGGGCAAACCCGGTTGTCATCGCTTCCCCGCAGGTATTGCATAGCAGGGGCCGCTCCCTGGGAGGGAGGGAGGGAAGGACCCCTCGAATAACAGCGGCGTTCCCTGCGGCGCGGGGCATGAGCAGCGGGGACGCGGGGCAGGGGCCGTGTCTGCGGCCCCCGCACCTCCACATGTCGGCCTCCAGGAAGAAAGTTTGGTGGTGGCGAAACAGCAGTTACTCTGAATTTCTGGTGGTGCTGAAGAGCTGAGAGGGTGACAGATTATGGATTTTTCCAGAGCATATAACAAGCCTTGGCAGAATACAAGGTTGTTAAAATCGATGGTGAATAATAGTTTTGTTTGTAAGATTTCCAGGTTATATATTCAAGCAAGTTCTAGCGTGTAGCTCCAGTAGAACTTCATGTATCACAGAAAGGATGATCTGTCCCTTTGCGCAGCAGAGGCGTATGAGCTAAGAGAAAGTATTACTGGAAAAACAAAGTCCATCGAGGGTGTGTCTGCCTTCACTGCTGTTTCCTCCTTGTGTCATTCTTTGGACTTTGGTACAACCACCTTAGGTAAACAAAGGGTAAGTGAAATCAGAGGCAAACTTAACTGTGTCAGTTCAGTCTGAAATAGCAGATGGTCTCTGATTTTGGTTAAAATATAGACATCTCGCACTGTTGTATAGGCAGACTATTGCAGGGCTGGGTAGCTGGCAGATGCAAAGGGTAAGAGTGCTGTAGCGTGCACACGCCATTGTAAAAAGCAAGGCGGGGTCTGAATCCGCACTCTGATTGACCTATTTATTTTAAAATCATTCCCACATCAAAGGATCGGGCCAGAAACAAAACATGCCACAAGTACTTTCAAAATGGGATAGTAACCAAGCTGAGAGTCATAGGATTATGGTATAAGTCAGGTTAGAATGGACCTCAGGAGGACACTTGGCCAACCTCCTGCTCCAAGCAAGGTCACTGATGAGGCCAAATGCAGTTTTTTGCAGTTTTTTGCAGTTTTACACAGCCTGCTTGTGAAAAGCCCCAAGGATGGAGACTATCCAGCCTCTTGGGGCAGCCTGCTCCCAGGCTTGACTGGCTGCTGGGGGAAGAACATCTTCCTTGGACCCAGCCTGAACTTGTCGTGTTTGCGTTTCTGTTGTTGTCCCTCCGTGCACCACTGTGAAGGGTCGGGCTTTGCCATCTTGATGACTTCGTCATAGGTGCTGGGGGCTCCTGTCAGGTCCCCCAAAGTCTGCTTTTGTCAGGCTGGGCAAGCACTGCCCCCTCAGGGAGGGCCCACTGGCCTCTGCTGGACTCGCTCCAGTTTGTTGGTGTACACAGCTGGATTCTCTGAGCCGGCAAACACCCAGACTAACTTCATGCACCTGTCTAGTGATTTTCCTTGCTAAAGGACTGTTCAGATACTCAGTGTTTTCTTGAGAATGTATATCTGCAGGAGTGGGGCTCGAAAGCAAATTTTTATTTAAAGCAAATTGATTAAAGTTATTTTAATTTTAAAACAGGTCAGCATCTGTATGTCCTAGTGCAGTCTTGAAATGGACTTTCAAGGGTACCTCCGTACTGGCTCTTGGTCTGCGTTCTCCCTCTGTCCCTTGCCCGAGAAGAGCGTTCAGCGCGGTGGGGAGGGGACATGGAAGCGCTCGTCGGCTCCTCCGCTCCGGCCGGGCGCCCACCCTGGCCCCCGGCCCACACAGGGCGTGCAGGTGAGTGATCTGCGATGTGACCCGCACGGGTACTCTTGTCATCAGAGGTCTTCAAGGCAAATTCAGATCGCTCTCCTTGTCAAGGCACGACATTAACAATAATGTTAATTTATCCTGGAGCGTTGAACTGTCTCTCTCATGAATGGAGCCCCATTTTAAATAATCATAGAAGTACAGAACGGAGCAATTTAGGCTGGAAGGGAGCTCAAAAGGGAATCTGGTCCAACTCCCTGCTCAAAGCAGGGCTAATGTTGATGTTAGATCAGGTTGCTCATCATAACATAAAGTTTTTATCTTAAAAGCTTGTGTAATGTTTCAAAAAAATCTCCCTCTGAGGAAAAAAAATACAATCCTTGTACTTTAGTTGATGTGAACCTACGTAACTTCACTGAAGTCGGTCACGGGAACGCAGGAGGCGAAACTCCTCGGTTACCAAGTCCTTGTGGACTCCTTCCAGGTTTATACCAGCCTTGCAAATAACAACATTATTCATACATTTTGGGTTGCAGTTGGAGAAAATTCAGCTCCATGAGTTCTGAGTATCTCTTACGTCTGAGGCTTCTCTTAATCAGATCCAGAGTACAAGAGCCACATGCTATTTTTCCTCAAAAAAACCTCAGTGGGTGAAAAGGGGCTGTTGATTTTGTTACTGTACTTTTTACTCCTGCGGTATTTTAGATGGACATGTTGAAGCTGTTAATGAGCGTGTTTTCTGAACAGGTATGCTTCTCAAATTTAAGGCAAACAAAAGAGAGGAAAAAAAGGAAGATGCTGCGTTAGGTACAGAAAAGGGAGTGGCAGAAAGCTAAAATGGTTATACTGTTTTCTATAACTGGAAAACAGTCCTAATCATTGAAGTGATTTCATCACATTTTAAGTCATAAACTTCTGCCTTTGTTTTATGCATGTCTTTGTGTTTCTCCCTACATTTCACAAGTAGAAATTGCTGAATTCCTTTTTTTATTTTCTGTAAGTAGAATTCTACATTTGCCAAGTGTAACTGAAGGCAGAATGTAACCATCTGCATTGTAGCAGAAAGCATTAAGATTATAAAATGACTGTTTATTCTTTGGAAAGCAGATACAGCAAAGATGAACTGAATTTTTAAAGTTTCCTTAATTTTCTACTGTTTGTTTTTCTGTGACACAAGTCGTTCATCTTTCTAAGAAATACCAGATTGTGTGGTTTTCTAACTAAAAGTGTGGTGTCTTGTTAAGGGTACTAAGCCTTATTTTAGTGGCTTTCAGGCATTAAATTATTAATTAAATTATTCTGATCAATAGAAGACAAATATATGGGTTATAAAACTTATTCTAAATATATTTTGTAAGTAAGAGGAAAGCAGTAATGCCTTATTTTTCCCTTTGCTGTCAGTTTTAACCAATTAGAAAGCAGTCAGGGCAGTGCTTATTTCATTAAAATTCCTGTTCTTTTCCAGATTCACTGACTTCTCGTGAGAGTTCTTTCTTTCTGAAGCCGCACGAATGTTTCTAGAATGGAGAGCAAGGGAAAGTTGTATTCTGTGACATTTCCAGAGGTAAGGACCACGTTCTTTTTTCGGACGGTTTAGTCTTTACGCACTTTGGCGCCAGCCTGATGCCTGTTGGGTGCCGGCAGGTGGTGTCACCCAGGCAGCGGGAGGGTGGGAACACACGTGTGAGTTACCAGCCGCACTGCGGGGGCAACAGCTTCTCCCTCGTGGCGCTGCGCGGTGCGGGGCTGCGAATCGGGGCAAGGCGGAGCGGCCGGCAGCGCTTCATCCGCACTGAGCCCGAACCCACCTCGGAACCGAGTCCCAAGTGCTGAGCCAATAAACCTCCTCGGGCACTGGAGTGAAGCTGCTCCTTAAATGTTTTGCTGAAGCTTAGCACTAGTGATCAACATCGGGAGGATCAAGCGTTGCAACTGCTTGCAGCCAGAAAATATCCTCAGAACAGTTCTTGATGTTAGCACTTGTGTGCAGGAACTGGTAGGTGTTACTAACCAACCACCACGCTGTCAGACAATACATGCACTAAAAAGAACAATTAAAGCTTTTGATGTTGGGAATTTTTCTTAGATATTTTCAAGTTAGGTCTCTTAAAGGTAACCTATCCATTTGAATTTTATGACAGAAATGTCACCACTTGAAGTTTTGTGCATCCTTTAAAAAGACAAAGATTCCTTTTTTACTCTGCTGGAGCTCCTTGAGATGAAGATGTGGGTTCTGCCTTTCTCAGAGGTGCCTGTTAGATGTTGTTGGCTGGAGGAGCCCAGGCATGCAGACCATGCAGGCACTCCACCCTCACACTCGAGGGGAAATGCCTTCCCCTCCTTCTCAACAGGGGTGTTGAATAAGTGTCATTCACCTAATACAGTCTGCTTGGGAATTAGATGTTTATCATTAAAATAAGCAGAGTTAAACGACTATGTTTAAAACCATGAAAAGAGTTCATTGTAAATTAGACTGTGCTTGGTACACACAGTGCTTAGCAAAGGCTCATGCAGACACAGAGCACTGATGCCTTCGGCCCTAGCATTTTTGTTGAAGGTCGTCTTCTAGTCCATCTAGAGTGGATGTGCCCCTGTAGCACACGTAAAATGCGGTGAACTTGGGACTAGTTTCTCAATTAGCTATCCAGTCTGAATGCACTTTTTTACTCTTCATCCACAGCCTAGTTTCTCTGCTTTTTTCATAACTTGTTATCAAGGTGTTTCTTTTTATGTGAACACACATACAAATATATGTCTTAGGAAGATGAACACAGACATTAAAAAGACCCACATACAGAGCAAATAGCAAAACCTACGCAACCTATTAGATTATCTTTCTTTTATGAGCCTATATGTGCTCTCTGGATTCTTACAGGTTTTCTTCACCGCTTTTGTTCACAGTCTCACAAATTTCTGTAATATTTCCATGTTCAAATGAAATACTAGACAAACTATTTTTGTCCTATTTCCATAAAACTGCTGTTACTCACCTGTTTGGAATCAAAGCATGAAACTCTTCTCCTGTGAACTTCTAACTTTTAGCACTATCAGATTTATTTTTGCTTTAACAGCCATTGCAGCTTGTATTTACCACCAAGCTACTTTATCAGTGAAAATATTTCCTACCCATCATGTCGATGCCAGTTAACATCCAAGCAATCCACTACAGAAATCCCAAGCTTCACGTGATCAGTAATCAAGTTTTGACCCATTTCTGTATTGAGCACATTGGGGTGGTTTGAATTCGTAACACTTCATTAGTCATGCTTAACATTTGCGAGCCCACATGCTGATCCTGCAGCCAGACCCACGGGGACAAACGCAGGTGCCCGTGCTGGGCGGCAGGGCCACATCTGGCTGCAGAACCAGCCTCTCCTCCAGAGAGCCGGGAGTGAGTCCGCTTGTGCCTCATCTCTGAATTAGTTTGGAAGGGAGTCTTTATTTGGTTTATAAAAGTCAGTAATAAAAATTGAATATATTGTGTATACACAATATATACACCACTCCCTATTTTTTCCAAGAACCACACTTATTTTTAATCAGAAATCAACTAAAACATGGTAATATCTAACAGTGAAAAACAGAAACTGTACTTTTCAAAGTAGTTTGGAAGCAGTATTGATGTAGGACTCGAGGTCTGTCAGTTATGGCTCTTAGATGGTGTTGTTTTCACATTATTCGTACTCTAACTTAGAAGCAGTGGTTAGAAATCCATTAAAGTCAACAGCAGGGCTTTGGCCTTGGGGAGGAGCGTTTGCTACCAGGACTGCAGTTCCCAGCTGTGGATGGGTTTTACTTATTCGATCCCTTAGAAAGTACAGTCTCTGGAAATTGTATTGATTGTATTCTGATCAAAATGATGTGGGCAACACAGAGCAGGTGCCAACCTCTGGGCAAGCACTTTTTTTTTTTTTTAATTTGTGCGGTACACCTGGGACTTGGTTTGGTATCCAGACGCTTCGTGCAGTCCAGTGTTTCCAGGGGTTAGAAGCATCCTAGCGCTGCGGGTGTGAAGCAGCTTCCCGCGGTCCCGGTTTAGCCCAGCCCGGGGTGGGCAGAGCGGGGGCGCTGCGGGTGCACCGGGGGATGTCGTGTGCACGGGGGATGTCGTGTGCACGGGGGATGTCGCGAGCACGGGGGATGTCGTGAGCACGGGGGATGTCGCGAGCACGGGGGATGTCGCGAGCACGGGGGATGTCGTGAGCACGGGGGATGTCGCGAGCACGGGGGATGTCGCGAGCACGGGGGATGTCGTGTGCACGGGGGATGTCGCGAGCACCGCCCCGCCGCGGGCGGGAGCGAGAGGGCGCGCAGGGCGCGCGCCCGGGATTCCCCGAGGGAATGACGTCCCGGCGGCGCCCGGCGATTGGCTGCGGCGCGGCGAGTTCTCCATTTATGGACACATCGCGCGGCCGGCACGGGGCAGCCGCCGCGCTCCGTCCTCCCGTTCCCGCCGCAGCGCTCGCGGGGCCGCCCCGCCCGCTCGGGGCCGCTGCGC
>VWYH01008204.1:509200-532164 GCA_013399365.1 Pampusana beccarii | reverse complement strand
CCGGCTCTCGCGGGCGGAGCGGGGGGCAGTGGAGCGCGGGGGGGGCGGCGGCCGGCAGCGGCTCCCGGCGAGGAGAGCGCGGCCGCCTCGGCGCCCGTCTGCTGCGTTTCCTCCTGCTTTGCCGGGAAGGGGCTGCCGGCAGCGCTCCCTGCCCCGCTGTCGGGGGCCGCGGCGAGGGAGGGTTGTGCAAGCGGCGTGTGGGAGCGGGACCGTGCCAGGCGCTTGCTGGGGCGCAGCCGGTCGGGGGCTGCGTGGAGCCCGGGTGGGTGCCGCCGCCGGGCCACGGCGGCTTCGCTCCCAGCAGCCCTGGGCGGGCTCCGTCCCGTCCCGCGGCGCTCGGGCAGGGCCGGCGGAGCACAAGCCTCGTCTCCCGTCGTCTCTCGCCGTTTGGGATCTAAAGAGGTTTTGCGTGTTGCCGTCCTCAAGGAGGAAACATCTTGTGGGAAGGTAACGCGGCGGCGTTGCTGAACAACAGGTGACGCGTCTCCGCTTCAGAGAGCCCTTCTGGGGGGTTCTGCGTGACACCGCCCCCGGGCACCCGTGTCCCGGCAGCGGGGTCGGCTCCGCTCCGCTGGCGGGCAGCACGGAAACTGCGTGTGCAGCGGGCGAGCGGCCGAAGGCAGGGAACTTGGGCACTGCAAGCGCTGGGTCTGTGGAACGTCTGGTGTGATGGAGGGATGTGATGTCAGTAAAACACATCGGTGCTAGGCTGAGGTTAAGCAGCTGATCCTGGTTTACCTTTAGTAATTGACTCCTGGTGACTGATAAATAGCTTTCATTCTGAAGTAATCCAAATAATGATTATGACTACCTGTTACACAAGAACCTAGAGTCAGTAGTGAAAAATCTCATGTGGTAATAAACTAGGCTAAAATCCATGATCTTTAAATAAGTAATTTATTAAAAAACTGTTTTAAAGTGGAATGCTAAAGATCCGAGAGTTAAACTTGGAAAACTTTTGCATTATTCCTACTGAAGCTTAACTAAGGTTAAGTTTTAAAGACTGATCAACCTAGGCCTTGTGTATTCAGAGCTTTGCTGACTTAGGTGGAGTGTTAGCTTGGGCCCTTCACTCCCAGTATGTTTTAAAGGATGCCCATCTTATTACCAGTGGCTGGGCTTCGGCTTCCTGGGGCAAGTACAGTTGTGCCTGGTTAACACCTATGTTGAGTACACGCCTGTGCTTTAAATGAAGCATTGCAGAGGTCAGGAAGCTAGAATTTCTGTCACAGTCAGGCATAGTGATACTACAGATCTTACAGCCCTGTTACTGGTAAGGAGCTTTGAGTAAGATAGGTCCATGTGTTCCCTGTGAGTTGCCAGGTGGTTCAGATCAGCTCTTTAACCACGACCTTTGCTCAGTACTTGCTGGGTCACAGACACCTGTGGCACTTAGAGACTTCCTGGTAGGGACTGTGTCACTGCCGGTGCTGCTGGCGTGCGAAGTGGGGTTGAAGTCCTTGGTGCGGGGCCTTCTGCGGTGTCTGCCTCTGTACAGTAATACTGGGAGATCAGTGGGTCTGTTAGTTGATCTGCTGTGGACTCCGTTAATTCCTTTTTAATGAAAGATTTTAATCAAAATGTAGTTATTGTAAATATATGTAACTAGTTGGTAACATACAAGATTGATTTTATATTGTCAAAGAACTAGTTTCTTCCACAAGATATAATTTCCAAGGAACTATTCAGGCAATTATTTATCCAGATTTAGTTTGTTACTGAAGTAGTCTTGGATTAATCTTTTCACTGTGAGGTTTCAAGCTAATGTGAACTCCATTTCTTAAGTTTGTCTGAAAGTAATAATTGCAACAAACCCAGGAAAGATTGTTTTTAAAGTACTGCTTTTTTTCTGAGAATTATGCACAAACAATTGTTTGATAATCGTTAGAAGGTAATATTGTGTAATTTAGGAAGCTGGCAGGAGGATTGCCTGGCAGGACTTGCAATGACTGCTTACGAACGTGAATCACCCTACTAATATCCCGAAACTTTATACCTGTTCTCTGTGCTGTATGCGAAATTCACATGATTTCCGTTATTTTTGTTTTGACAATTTTGATTTCTGTGGAGAAGCGGAACGTCATAGGTGCGCTTTGTGTTCTCTGAATTCTTTTCTGCCATATCATCTCGGTGGGCCTCACAGTGAGTTTTCCCCGTTCTGATGGTGTCCACAGTGCAGGGTGCCGAGGTGACGCTGCCGTCGGTTGTGGTTGTTCCGTGCTGTTGAGGCCGTCTGACGCAGCAGAGCGTGTAAAGGTGGTGCTGGTGTAGGTATCCCGTGTTATCCAGCCCCTGTGCTGTGGCACGCTGCCTCGCTCAGGTCTGCGGGCAGGGTTGTGCAGATCTGTGCAACTTAGCAATACGTTTGTGCTTTTTTGCTAATTTATTTTTAATCCAGACCAAGATCTATATCTGGTTAACAGTGTGGTTTCGGGAGGAGAACTGCAGACGTGGAATGGGTGGGCTGTTTTGTGGCTGTACGCTGCAGTACGAGGTGGGAATGAACAATAGTGGGGCAAAACTGCATTAAAGCAGCCAGTTCTAAAAATTGTAACATCTGGATTTTTTCTCTTGAATTGCATCCACTTTATTAACTTTCCATTTCAATTTTTAAAATCCAAAATAAATCAGAGCCTCTAATAGTTTAGCTGTAACTTTAAAGTCTTTCAAAATGTGTATCATACAAGTGTAAAGTAGTCCCACTCCAGTGCAAGGCGGGGTCCTTGATGTCCTCTCAGCAAAACTAACCTGAAACTTGCTTGAAGTGAAAGGTAAGATCAGGTGAACTTTATGCAACTTGTATTATGTGAGTTTGGACCTTCATGGTGTCATTAGGTAGTTCGTGGCGATGCACTGGAGGATCTTGTGTGGAGCTGGGTAGAGAATTTGTATCATGTTACAGCAGTAATCTTGTCATGTTACCATGACAATGTGATCTTCAACCTTTTGTTTAAAGCAGCTCTGTAGTCTTCAGGGAAAGATCGTTCCCCTGAGTACTGTCAGCTGGCTTTGACTCTCTAAGGATGAAACATTGAACACTAATCAGCAAACGTAATACTGTTTCTGAGGCATAAACTGGCACTATATTTATTAGAAAAAGTAGGAAACAAAATATAAAACCAAATAAACACTCCAAAAACCCATCAGTGATAAACTTGGCCTGCTTTTGCATATTCTCTGTTCTAGAGGGAAGGCTGCAACAGAAAGCAGATTCATCAGTATCTGGAGTAACTCAGAAATTGTTGAGCAAGCCAGGGTTGTCTTATTCACTTCAGGAAAAAGAAAAAATGAAGTGTTCACATGTTGCCTTTAACAAGCATTTCAGTGCTAAGCATTTTGTGTAGCACTGCAGTCAGTATGTGCTTTTTGTCTGTGCGTATTTGGTGTCTTCATGTTTCTACTTCGTCAACAAAGATGGAAGGTTGAGCCTTAAAAAGGAACCTTTTTATAGCAGTTAAACATAGCTTGACATGAGTAAAGGTCAGATATTTATGGCTCAATCCAGCAAGATGCTAGGCATGTCTTGATTGCATGTAGTGCCTGTGAAAGTCTGCAGAAATGAAAGTGACTCAATTAGCCTGGAAGGACTTGCTAGCCTTTAGGATTTTGTCCTAAAATAGCTAATGTGTGATGTGAGCTGGGACCTTATACCATCTGAAGTTTTTTTTCTTCAAGAAAGTCACAAGGAAGACACGGATGCCTCTGTATCTGAAGGGAGCTTTTCTGTCTGGTGCTGCAGACAGTAGCATAAGCTTAAACTTGTTCTCTGCCAAATGTGGAACAGTAGGGAGGGTAACAGCATGTGCTTTGCATTATGTCTAGAGGTGCATTAATGGAAAAATCTTCTAGCTATATGGTGTTTCTGTCTGGCCAATACATAAAATATGAAAAGCACAGTAGCATGTTCAATAGCAAAGCTAGGGACTCATACTTGATGTGTTTTATGTTTGAATTGTGTGCATGCTTTTCTGTTTCTTTAGAGTTTAGGCCTCTAGAATGGTTTATGGATATATTGGCTATGTTAGAGCGCTTTTTCAGAAAACACTAACATATGCAGAATGTTACCCAAATGCAGCTTTTGCAGCTGAAAGCTGAACACATGATTGGACGTGTGTACATCTTAAACATTTTTCTCATAATTTCTTTTGCCCTCCAGAACTATTTTTTTCTCCCTCCATACATAACTAGCTGCTTGTGAAGGAAATGGGGTGACAGTGCTATCAGTAGTTTAACTAAACTACTTACAGTCATTTTTTCTTAACTTGAAGGGATAGCTTGCCCTAGTTTTACTGCCTCATCTTAAAACATTGCTGCATGTGTGGGATGGGGGAAGTTAAAACAAGCTTTTTAGAGCTGTTGTGAGAGATAGCCAGTGAAATCTAGTCAAGCTTTTACTGAGTTCTCAGTAAAATCTTGGTAATATTCTCATCTTAACATGGAAAGTATGTTTTTGTGCTTGAAACCCTAGGAAGTTGCATGTCTCTTCAGAGAAGTCTTCTCAGCTCCATTTGTGATAATTTAAAATATTTTTTTCCTTCATAAATACCAACTTAATCTCTTCTCAGATTTAGGATTTAGTGTAAAAGTGACTGATCTAAATGGTTGTGCACTGCTCTATCCAAGTTATATCAAAGAAGAAAGGTTTTTGTACTTTTCCTGATTTCAGCCTAAGGAATTGCTGTGCCAAGGACCTGGGTAACCCTGGGAGTGACTTTGCTGTGGTTATACTGAGAGATCTGAGATCGCTGCTGTTCTGCCAACAGACTAGCCTGGATCTGGCTTGCTGTCTTGGCCTGTAAGTTGTCAGGTTTTTGCTTGTCCATTTATTCTGGTTGTCACCACAAAACGTGGTTTATGAGTGACCAATTGACCTGCTTTTCGGTTTCCTAAAACACTATAGTAATGTAATACTTGGCTCTGCTTTTTTCAGGAAGCTGGATTCTAGATCTAGATGGTGTGTGGCTACTGGAAAGTATTAAGAGCTATGTTAGAAAGGGATTTTGCACCTAATTAGAACGGGTTTTGTTATGGGAGTTAACAGTACAAGAGTAGGAGGAGTAAAATCAAAGCAGCAGTTCTGAGAACAGAGAAGAGTGTGTGTGTATGTTTTACAAAAATAAGGATTTGGAAAATAGTTAATTCCCTTTGCAAATGCAGAAATCACCAGGCTTTGGCAAGAAAGGCTTGCCTTGCGCTATTGTTAACTTTTTGAATTGAGCCACTTTGTGCTGTCTGAAGTCTCACCTTGAATATGAGCAATGAGGGTTTACATCAGTGTAAAAGGCTAAACCTTTTGGGGAAGGTTCTTCCACGTTTTCTCATCTGTTGGATGTCATTAATTTCCTCGCTGTTTTGTTGACTGCCAAGAGGATTTTTCTGGTGGTCGCCGGTCACTAGCAAGTGACCAGCATTCCACTGCTCCCGTGAAGTGTCTTTTTTTTTTCTTGCTTGTTTAATGGAGAAGTATTACATGTGTATAGGATGCCTGCTAATTTTTGAAGCTGCTTGTAGCCAAAGGGTTCTGTCAGCTGTTGTATGTTGTTTGGCTTTTATTATTTCTACTACATGGGTGTGAAAGTATTTACAAATATTAGAGAAATACAGCAGAAAGTAAACAAGGATTTTCTTCCTATCTTAAGATCAGACCCGAGAGCTGTCTGTGGCAAGTTGTTCAGACGTTCACCTCACCTCATCACCGCTGCTATTGGGCAACCTGGGCCTCCTGTTGCGCTGCTGGGGGAGCCTGGGTGTGAGCAGCTGTGGTTAGTCAGGCCTGCCTGGGCCCAGGCCGGGCCTTCCCGTCTGCGCTCCCTTCCCCACGTTCCTGAGATGCCAATCCCTGACCTGCCCAGGAAGTGCGGCTATCGCTCATCTCCTGACTCACCTTATCTTCCAGCTTTTCTGTCCTCCGCCTACTGATTTCCTCCCCTTCTTCTACCCTCACCTCTCTGAAAATGCAAGAATAGCCCTTGGGCAGACCAGGTGCACTGTCATGTTCTGGCAGTGCATGAGATCTGTTCTCTGCTTGAATAAGTCATTGCCGTGGTAGGAAAAGGTTTTGTGGTCTAAAGTATTTCCACACACTGAACCTTGCAGGTGTTTTCTGCCTATTTTATTATATATGCTTCATACGAATATCTAAATCGCTTTGGAGTTTGTTGGCTTCATGTAGAACAGCAAGTACATCTAAGATCAAGATTATTTTTCCAGAGAGACAGCGGCATTTAATTGGCATTAAAACTATTGGTTGCTTGGGTTCATAAACTGTAAAGTGTATTTCTAAAAATATTTCTGATTTTTTTTAATTGAAACTGAAAAAGCTATTTTAAATAAAGCCAATGGAAGATCTGTCGTGGAAAGCAGTATTGCTAATTGGAGCATGAGTCAGAGTTATCATCAGAAGTGATGCTTATTGGCAAGCATGCTTAAGGGGTACAAATAATTGCCTACTAATGTAACTTACTAATATCAACAACTAAATGCGAACTTTAGAGTTTGAGTCAGGTGCTAGCAGATGCTGAGTGTGCTTTGTAATCAACACCATTATGGAAGTGTAAAAAGGACTATAAAGCAGGTCTGGTGCTCTGCTCTCATCATCTGGGTGATGCTTCAGCTGCCAGAAGTGTGTCTGGCGAAAGCCACTTCGGGTGGTCAGGGAAGGTGATGGCTTAGTGCTCTTGGGGTGGGATGATGATAGATCTTTCTTTAGCTTACTTCATCAGAAAAAGGAACATAAATGGTTTATGCAAAAGAATGTGCTTCCAGAAGCTATTTTGGTGCTTTGTTCAGCAGCCTGAAGTCTCAATGCGCAGTTTGTGCTGGTGTCGTTCAGACAGCACCAGCGGTCGTGCGGTGACTGGCGGCACTTGTCCCCGCGCAAGAGCGCGAGGGGTTTTCCTTGCCAGCTCAGAACCACTCACTGAATCACCTCGGTCAGCTGAGCCTGAGTCTGCAGCCAGCTCTGGGTCAGCCTTCTCTGATTTGAGTGTTGAAGTCGTATTTAAGTCTGAACAGTGCAGCCTGATATCCTTTCTAAAACATATCAAATGTTCTTAACACTCAGGATTTCGACCTTTCATGCTTGTCTTATGAAATAATATGCTGCCAGATGTTTTATCCTGCACCTAGGACAGTCTTCTGTTTCCAATCTGACATTCCACAGCACTTGTGAGGCTTAAATTCTAGGCAGTTCACCAGTGCATGCTGTTATCTTTTGCAGTGATTTATGTCTTTTCCTGTGCTTTGAGCTGTATATTGCTAATAGCAGGAATATAGAAAAATGGAAGTTGGGACCGCTTGTCAGTAATACATTTGCAGTGCCAAGCGGTAGTCAAGAATTTGTCTCATACTGTGTTTTTTTTTACTGCCTTGAAGGATGGAAGTCTGCACAAATGCCTAAGTGCTTCCAAATTTGCTTTTGCAGTAACTCTTAACCCTATGTGATTCCCAACTTTGTAAAGAAGTACGCTGATAGAAAGTGTATTTGAATTGCTTTTAGCAAAAGCTACCAACGCATTTCTTTAAATCCTTTTCCTTGTGGCCCCTGTGCACTTGGATAGCTCCTCAGTAGGAAGATTCCAAGGACAAGAGTTTATCTAGTTGTCATCAGCATGTGTATGTACATAACTAGCGTTCTGTTAACTGCTGGGCTTTGAGCTGTTGGGGTTGATTTTCATGTTCTGAGCACCTGTTGATCACCCAGGTCTTGGAGTATCTTAATGCAGATGTTGGTATATGAGCCGGAAAATACTTTATTTGCTAAGTGAAAGCACTGTGTTCTGGAGGGTACTGAAGGAGTGCTTTCATTAAGCCTGATCTTAAAGGCCACGTCATGGTATTCAAAAGCAAGTGCATACTTTGGAGTATCTTTTTTCTTTTAGTATTTGAGAAGAAGTTGATTTGTCTGTTTATCAGTCATGAAAGGATTTGTTTTCCCGTACTGTGCCCGCACCTGTTTTCAGTACATACCTAAAGAAAGGGAAATACGCAAAAGTGTTTATGGCAGGAATTGAACACAGTCGTAGTACAGGTATACTTAAATTAAATGGGGGATCTCAAACGTGGTGAGGTTCATTCCAGAAAGGATCCAAAGTTACAAAACCAGCTAGTTGCTTTCTGAGCGCAGCAGTACTACCTGTCTACATAGACTGAATTACTAGATAATTCTGCAGTATCTTCTGGTAAGGCCAATGGAACATGGATTTTGTGTCATTATCTCTGTCTTGATATTGGCACTTACAAATTGTTATCTAAATATATATCATATTTTAGAAGGACTGAGTGATAGGATGCAGTCATCTAGGGAACAAACTAATTAGTCACAGGAATCCATAATTGTATTAGACTCTTGTATCATATTTAGTTCTAGAATTCTTGTTGATTCTTGATAGTGCAGTTTTTATGGAAGCAAGTTAGGCTGATAAAGTACTTCTGTCAGGAAACTTCTCAGATATCCCCTACCATAATTTGAATAAAAAATGTGGGTACTGTGGAAACTGATGTATTATAAAGCATGATTTTTATTACCTATAGCTTCAATACCATATAATATCCTGCTGACACTGTTCTTGTGTGAACTTGATTAGCTCCTGAATTTCGAAGTGCTTTAATCCATGAAAACAAATATTTGACTTTACCAATTACAGTACAGCAGTCCACTGAGAACAGAATTACTGCAGCTGGCTTTTATTTCTTCTCTACTTCAACCCCTTGCCTTCTGCAGTCGTGTTTCCAGGACTTGGTGCTGTATTGTTGGTAGTCTCCAAAGCCTTCTTCAGTGCTTCCCCTCAACTTTAAATATACGCTGGGAAATACTATATTGGTCAATAATTGCTAGATTCAGCAAACCAAAGATTCCTACAAAAACATTATGGTCTTTGCAGTGGAAGAATCAAAATAGCTTCTCAGGGTAGGGCAATTCAGATGTTTTCTGTTTTTGAGGGTATCCTGGCTGTTCTTTGTTTAACCTATAGGACTTGAGTAGACTGGAATAAGGTGACTGTTTGGAGTGGATTAGACCTGATGGCAGGGGAAGTTTAGACCTACTGCTGCAGCTTAAACCTCCTGAGGTACCTGTGGCAAAAGAGCTAAAACTGCATAAATCTCCCCTGACTTGTGCCCGAAGTGCGAGTTGTTCACTTGCTCTGCGTTGCCTGGGGGCTTTGCGCAGCATCTCCTCTGCTTCTTCCTCAGGTAGTGAAGAGTTCCTGGTTGCAGTTTGAAGCACACATTTTTCTAGCTGCACCAGCGACGGGGGGCGCAAGCACACAGGGCTTGTATGGGGAAGAACACTTTTCTTCCAGCGAGTCGATGGGGCCCAGTGGGCCCCGCGGTGTTCGGACTCGATGGCCTGTGTCACATTCTGCTTCCCAAGGGCTGACGGCAAAGTCCCTGTAGGAACAACATTTCAGAACCTCTGAGGACCCAAGTCCCGTTGTGTTGGTGAACCAAGGTTATAGGAATAGGCTATCAGCAAATAGCACAACACCAACTTCAAGAGCAAAGTCTAACTTCTACAAACTATGCTATTTTAATTTTTTTTTTTAAGATGAATTAGGCTTGACACGGGAAAAAAATGAACTTGAGTGTTTTTTGTAACAAATGGAGATCCTATTTTGACACTGCTTTTGTCTATGGCGGTCTGATTTGAGATTTGGCCTTTAATGAGCAGCTTGAGTTCCATTTAGAGCAGAGTTCTGTGGGGAAGGGAGAATGACTTCATTGTAGGCGAGCCACTGCTGCTGCTGTTTTGCTGTGTCTTTTTTTTGTCTCAGCGCTGGGTTGCAACCACAGAGTTCAAGGCACGATGGTTTTCAGATGAGAGGATGGGGCAGGTCTTCAGCGGAGTGAGGCACATGAGAAGTGTATCTTACCAAATGGAAGAGGACTTGGCAGTGCCCGAGTGTCCAATATGTGGAACCTGAGATATATGTTGAGTACCTGTTTCCAGTAACTAAGTCTGGCTTCTGAAGCAGCTTAGATATTTGTCTATAACTGTCACTCTTGTCTTACAGCACTATGTAATAATGTGTATCTGCATGGCAATAAAGGACTAGAGCCAACGTACTGGAGAAAATAAGAATTTGACCAGTTTGATACTTGCTTTAAGTAACAACTTAATCTGCATATACAATGCTGTGTGGTTGACAAAACTTAGATTTGGTACAGTTGAAATGGGTTCTGTTGTGGTTTAAAAAAGTGCACACAATAATGAGACTACTCTGTTCTGGCTCAAAGCTGCCTTCAGCACCCGGGCTGTGTGCTCCCTGCAGAGCTTACCCCGACCCACTGCCTTAAGCATCAGTCTCAGGAATATGTTTAACAAAGCGTGTGAGTAGTTTCACCCTGGCATAGTTTCATTCTAGGAAGCCTTGAGAGGAAGCAGAACAACAGTGGCTACTTATTCCCATATTTGGTATTGTTCTGGGCAAAAAGAACATCCTTCTACACTAAAAGCGAGGGGTGATACAGAGTTTCTGGGCATTCAAACCTTCTTTAAACCATGGGTTAATCTTGACGGGGTCTATTTTCTTTGTAGCTGTGTCCAGTGCAGTTTTCTACATGGAGTTCTAGTGATGTTAAGCAGTTAGGTGGCACTAATGGAATGGATTAAAATAAGTGGGCTTGCAGCTTCACAAAATGCTAAAAGTTTGTCTTGACATAGGTACAAGTCCTTTCTCTACAGCAGAGCCTCCATTGGTCTATATTAGTAGTGATGTATAAAGAATTGGAATTACTGGAGATTACAAAGTACTTCTAATGAAAAGAACACCGATCCTTTAGTTGCTGATAGTGGAAGAGGGCAGAACAATTAGAGCACCAATGTCAGCTGTACCTCCTTGCTTGCTCCTTGTTTTCTCTTTCTTGAGACCTGTAGTTGAACGAACGGGCTCACGTTGTGTTCTGTGCTCCCCGTGCAGATTTGGGGGTGGGAGGGGAACCCCAAGCCCTAAACCTGATTTCTTAAACAGTCCCTAATAAATACTGAGGAAGAGGCAAATACAATGTACTTCAGAAAAGCATTGCAATCACTAGAAATGTGCTCTCTGCTGCTTTACCTGCTTCTGTGCAATTCACCTGTAAAAATAGAAATTCATCCTGTGACAGCAGATTTTGATCTTTGGTTTAGGAGTCCTGAGCTTGACCTCTTCTTGTTTCTTAAGTATTGCAACTAAAAACTTTCCATGCTGGNATGATAGGACAAGGGGTAATGGGTTCAAGCTGGAACACAAGAGGTTCCGCTTAAATTTGAGAAGAAACTTCTTCTCAGTGAGGGTGACGGAACACTGGAACAGGCTGCCCAGGGAGGTCGTGGAGTCTCCTTCTCTGGAGACATTCAAAACCCGCCTGGACGCCTTCCTGTGTAACCTCACCTAGGTGTCCTGCTTCGGCAGGGGGATTGGACTAGATGATCCTTTGAGGTCCCTTCCAATCCCTAACATTCTGTGATTCTGTGATTCTGTGATTCTGTGAAATGTCTGAAAACTGCCCAGAGGAGCAGAACATAATACAGAATTCTAAGTCCGTGTTTCAGTGACATAGGGTAAGTTTATAGAATTAACATCTTTTCCAGTCCTGAAAGCTGCTTTTGTGGAAAGCAGTTTAAGAGCTGTTTATTCTGAAAACAGTCTTAACTGTGTGAAAGATGACAAATGCTGAAGCAAGTATTATATATTTGGCTGTATTGACAGTACAGTCTGTACCCGTAGTTTATAGGCAGGTACGTCATAAACCTTTTGCTAAGGCTGTTCTGATAACTTGTACTGAAGGTAGTGGTTTGAATGTAATAGAGAAGCATGTTGTTACCACAATTAATGAATTAGTCATGAACAGCTATTTAGTCTGACACACCTTGAGAATGTTTACCTACTGAAATCAGGTTTTCTTTTGTTCAGATAATTTCTTAATGGTAGAGGCTGAGGCATTTCTGCACCTGAGGCCATCAGGTAGCTTTTCACCAGCCTTGTCCAGTAGTGGTCTGTTCTCAGACCGGAGTACATTCGAACTTGAACGAGCAGTTAGCAGGGTTATCCTGCTGCGGTCTGGTGGGCTTGTCTGTGTGCTGAGTGTGGCGGCATCCAGCCTGGGACTGCAAGGGACAGAGCAGGTTGGGTTGTAAACTGCCTGTTGTGCTTTGTACTGGACCTCTGCTACTCAAGAACAGTTAAATAGCTCGTAACTTATTATGGGGAAAAGGGGCTTTAATAAAAAATATCAGTGGTAACTTTCTGTTGTTCTAGAACACACTTAAGGCTTTGTGGCGTTCTTCCTAGTCTGCACTTCAAAATCTGTATCTGGAGAGTCAGGAATCGGGGTGTTAACTGCCTGTTGAGGTGGCTACGGTTGTGAATGTTACATCTGAAGCAGACAGTATTTTGAAAGAATATCCTTTTGTATTGCAGAGTTATTTTACCTGGAGACTGCAGTTAAGATCTGAAAGTTAGAAGTCAAGGTTATTTCCCCCCTGCCCAGGGTTTGAAAGTCATTAGTCACCCCACTCTTCACAGGTGTAGGGTGGTAGGCTAACCATAAAATACGAATCCTGCTGCTGTTTGCTCCTGGAGAGTGCAGGTGTACAAACAGGAAAGGAAAAGGGAAGTTAATATCACTTGATTGCCAAAACAGAAAAGCACCCATTCAGTAGCTAAAATTATGTTCAAGCTGGTAACAGGATACAGTGAACAATGAAGAATGTTTTTTTATGTTCTGTAGCTAAATGTGTCCTTTTAGGGCTTGTTTTGCAATTATTCTTGACCAATTGAAACTCTTGAGGTGGGTAGAAGTCTGCCTCATTTAAATGAACCCACTTTTTTTGGCATGATATCTCGATGAGGTGCCTAGTCACTTATTTTTCATTATTGGTATTTCTGAAGACTTGGGAATATACTCAAGAACTGAAACTACTCAGCTTTTAAAGCTGTGTTTTTGTGGTGTGTTTTTTCTTCAGTCAGGGCACGTCAGGCCATGTAAGTAATAGTAATAGAACTGGCAGGTGGGAGAGCACTTTCTGTTCTATCCACTTGCAACTGTGTCTGTAATAAAACACAATATTCTCCCCCTTATTCCTGTCCGTCTCTTCCGGTCTCTGGTGTGACTGTGTGGCCGCCTCGCTGCAGTGCCCGAGCTGTGTGGAGCCTCCGTCATCTCTGGGGGGGTTTGCTTCTGCTGCTGTTTAATAGGCAAGTCCTGAGGAATAGATCCCGGGGCAGGTTCGCAGCAGCTGCCCTGGGCACTCTGTGGTGGGGCTCTCCCGGGAGCCTCAATAATCTGTGGTGTGCGGGGGCTGGAGTCCTGTGCTGGTTTTGACAGACAGTGTGTGTCCAAACTACACCGTGTCTTCCATAAGGGCAGTGTGACTTGGTCTGCAATGTCACAGACCCCGCTTTCTCCAATAGGAAAGAGAATAAGGGGAATAAATCTAAGAGGGAATGGTCGGGTGGTCTGGGTCCCTTGTAAAGTGCAGGTATCTGTGTTAGCACATACTGGATGGAAACTTGCTATGAAATACATTGCATAAAGGCAAGGAAGGTGATGGAGATGAAAATGGAGGTACAAATGTTATCCCCATTCATGAACCTGGTTATATGAATAAGTGGTGTTATTATTAGAATAATATGAAACATGTGACTAACGGATTAAAAATTAATTTTTATCTTCGTAGTACTTCTTGCAGTTATTGCTGTGGGGTGTTGGTGAATTTTTAGGAGTGCAGTGAAATGTATACACTACTCAGTTTGTGTGTTACCACTACATTAGCAGAACACTGAGGGTAAATCTTTAAAAGGATTCTATGGAATAGTTGGTGTTAGATATTGTCTGTATACCACAGACCACCAGTGTGTGTTTAAAAGATACAGGAAAGCCCTTTAGTCGTGCTTAGCTATTACCGTGGGATTTAAAATGCAGGGTATTTTTTGAAGCTGCTGTTGACACTACCTAAAAGCAATACAACTACTTTAGAAGTGGAGTCCAGAGTCAGAAAAACTATTGCAAAATGTTCCGTGGCACTTCAAATCACTACAAATAACTGAAACCTCTTTGAGGCTATTTGAAAGGTTTTGTCTCTTCTGATAGCCCTTCTGCTGAACTGGGGGGCTGTTATTGACTTATGGCTAAATTACTAGTCTTGCTCTCTTTAGAAATGTGGGCTTCACCTGATGCTTTCCCATGCAAACACTATGTAAATCTACCCTTGCTAAACACGGAGATTTGACAGGAGCAAACTGCAAAGCGGGATAGCTGCAGGCTGCCTCCTTTCTTTGCTGTGTTTTGGTGGAAACAAAATGATTCTGGCAGTCAGACCTTGCGTAAGGAGCGTGCAGGAGCATATCTGCATATCTAATAGTCTAATTCTTTAAGCCGCAGATTTTAATAGGTGCTTTCATTAGCTGGATGAGGCATGCTTAGTTGCACAACATAGTTTTTCATATGGTTGCTGGGATTAACATTTTGCAGAGGAAAGAAAAAGGCACAGGCACAGGGCTGGGATGGGTAAAGATCACATGCCTGATGTGTGATGTATTTTTCCACTGTTGCTTCACCAGATGATACATAGAACTGTGCATATTAAAGGAACCTTCTAGAAAACAAGCTTCCCTCAGTTGCTATACTTCAAATAAACCAAGGCACATAATGACATCAGCGGGGGTTTGGAGAGTGGGAGTGTGAATTCCAAACCCGCATCCCTCGATGACCAACCGGTGATCCCACCCCTGTGCTGAAGTGCTTGAGGCCTTCCTCGCCTCTTTCCCGGGTCGGTGGTGTGCCGGTGCGGTGGTGCGGTGGTGGTGTGCCGGTGCGGTGGTGGTGTGCCGGTGCGGTGGTGGTGTGCCGGTGCGGTGGTGGTGTGCCGGTGCGGTGGTGGTGTGCCGGGTCGGCGTTGTGCCGGGTCCCGGGGCGCGCTGCCCTCGTTGCCGGGGCTCAGTGCCCCCTCCAGCAGCAGCAGGGCCCGTGGCTGAGAGCTGGGCCCTCTTGCCTGGCCCTGCTCCGGCTCTGCAGCTGCTCCACGTGCTGCAGGAATATGAGGTGATGTGTTAAAACCTGACGGCTTTTCGTTAAATTAAATCGAAGCTAAATCAATAGACATCTGAAATGATACAATGAGATTTTATGGCACTGCGTATAAAACCTAACAGGAAACTGTAAAGTGGGTTATTCATCTGCGTATTTAAAAACTGAACTAGATGAGGCCTTCTAGTGCACAAAGGCTTTTAGATGCATGTTTTTGCATTTGAAAGCTACACAACCTACAGGGGAGGCATTTTGGTTTTCTTATATTATAAACAATTCACAAATTTTACTAAAGAACAGTTTATGCTAGTGTGGTGTTTTTTATTTTGAAAAACCTAAAGAAAAACCCTGAGGCTTTCATTGATTACCGTACATTATTCTCATAGCTTTTGTTAACGGTATGTATTAACTAAAAATACTAAAAATTGTATTATCAATAGCGAAATAGCACAGACTTGCGTATTTGTTCAGTTGCTGGCAGGCTGTACACCTTGCTTGTTAAAAAGAAATCTGTTTGTGTATAAGTTACTCTGGTCTTGTTGTATTTGGTCGTATTGAACTCAAGTTGGTTGATGCTGTTTTGTGTGTGTCTGTGGAAGGTTACCTTGGAGGATGGTTGGAGCTCCACTTCCATAAGCAACAAACCAAATGTCCTCCATTTCAATGTGGCAGGATAGATGGAACCTGTAACTTGAGTTTTCAGCTCATCTCCCGAAACCAGAGACGTACAGACAAGGAGGAAAACTAAAGATCTGTGGGATTCATCTGCGTGGTGGTTGTGTGTGCTTTTTTGTGTATGCGGTGAGGGGGTTTATTATTATTTTTAAAGAGGACACTATAAAAACGGATAGACTACCCCAGAATTGTCTTTCCTTACAGCCCTGCAGGGACAAACATTTTTATGGGCCTAGATACTTTTTGCAGAAGCAAGAGGGGAATGGTTTTCTTTTCAACAAAAAACCTGACTAGGCATAAATAAAACTGGAAGAATAGGTTGGCAACTTATTACAAACACTTGGCTATTTCATGGTTCTTTGTTCTTTTTTTATTTACATGTTCGTAATTAGAAGTTTGTTTTTGAAAGCCTCAATGAGTTTTAGTATTTTAGTTGTTGAATAATTAATGCTAAACTTTGTTTAGGCATTGTTTATGGTACCAAAGAACCTTAAGCAAGTGATGAAGAAAAGGCTTGCCGCATTCCTTTATTTACGATTATCCTCTGGTTAATGGCAACATTTAGACACAATTATCTTGCCAAAATCTTAGCAAACTTTAGATGAAGACTGGTGCTATGCTGAGCCTCAGCGTTGAATTCTGAGTGCTGCCAAATCTTTCCCATTTGGTCTGCACTCCTCCCCCTTCCAGCACACTTTGGATTTGTTTCCAGTTTGGCTTTTTCTTTTTTGTAAGGGCGCATTTCTTTGTTTTCAGGTTTATGTGGATGCTGTGCCCAAGTACAGGCAGCTTGGCTATGAAATGGGCTGTGCTGGAGTGTTTATTCGTAGAGGTTAAAGTGAAGTTTGTCCTTAAACTTCCTGAGCGCTGACTTCTTCAGGCCGTGCTGGAGGGATGGTTCGTGCAGTATCGAGGAATAGCTTGGTTCTCTGTAAATAGTTATCAAATGCAGTAACTGCCACAGGTCACAGGGAATTGTCTGGGATTAAATAGAGGAAAAAAAAAATATCACCTGGAATTTCTCAGAACGTGCCTTCAAGTTCATATATAATTTTTTTTTTCCAAAGGAAGACAATAGATTTTAGTGAAAATATCTCATAAATATAGAAACATGTGCTGCATCAGTGCCTTGGCATCTTCTCTTGTGTGTTCTAACATCATAGGTCAATTCTCCAGAAGTTTGTGGCATTGATGTACATTTTTGGTCATCTAATATAATCTCACATAATGACATTGACGTGAAATTTAGGGAAAACACCGAGCAGGCAGTAGTTGTGGCCTGCAGCCAGCAGCAGCCTCTTTGTTGCCGCACATACCCGTCTGTCTGGCTGTAAGTCTGTCCTCCTCAGCAGCCGTGGGGCTGCCCGGTCCGCACCGTTCTCCAGAACCCGCGGAGCTGGGGGCGGCTGTGTCAGAAACCCCGTCAGCTGGGCATTGCTCACGGGAAAAAGGACTAAACAAGGTGGATGTGTGGTAGCAGAATTAGCGGCTGACCTCGGACACTGTGCCTTTTCCAGCAACTGTGGTGGGAGCCCTGAAAACAGACCTGCAGGTTTAGGAGTATCCAGAGGTGAAGACAGCATGCTGAACCCCTAGTTAGCACCAGGGAAGTCTGCAGAGAGTGTCAACATTTCTTTCTTAAGAAGTTCGTTTTTTTGTATTGCTCCTGGAATGCTCCTGATACTTTTATTTTGTCCTTCTGGTTCTCAATGTAACTTCCAGGGGCCGTGGTGTTTCTGGGTCAGGTGTGAGGAAGGCAAAGAAACCGGTGTGGAAGGGGAGATGCATTGGGAAGGTTTGTCGGAGTTCAGGGCGGTCCTGCACCCTGGCGCTGCCCGTTCCCGGGTACGGACGGCCCCCAGCTCAGCGGAGTGCGCCAGAACACACTCTGACCTGGTCCGGCTGCCGCCTGTGTCTTTGGGTCGCGTTTTCAGGACCGCTTTGAATTGGTTTTGTTTCCAGCACGTTAGAGTGAAAGGCAGCATTTGTAGGACGGTTGAAAGAATGAGCCGTTCTGTAACCGTGATGGGGTCATAAAGAATATATTGCTTAGCAAGCTGACACGTGAGCTTAGAGGAAAGCTCCTTAAGTGCAGGTTGGGTGTTGAGCCAGATCTTTATTTTTAAACAACTGCAAATCTTGGCTTTAGTATGGAGTGTAGAAAAAGGTAAAGCTGCCTTTAAGGGCTTCAGTGGTGTGATGAGTTGGCAGCAGCTGGAAGTCAAAGGATATCGATGATCTGAGCATCCATTGTGTGCCCAGATTGTTGAAGAGTGGAGGGAAAGAAACAATATTCACCTGACAGCTGTCTTAGCTGAATCAGAACGCTGTGCTTGGATGAAAAGTCACTCAGCTGGTTTTAGTTTACATTTAAAATGAATTTTTTAGTTTATGTGGGTTTGACTCAGAGCTTGAATGAGCCTAGAGGTTGAAGGCAAGCTATGTCACAAACATTTAAGTTTAATGTGGTTTTATGTTGATGCCATGCAAGCCAAAGTCTTCAGCCACGCTTTAATACCTGAGACTTAAGGGTTTTCTTAATTCCCCCTGCCCCCAGTTTTGAGACCTTTGCGATTTAGCTTGAATATTACCTGTTCTGAGTTTTCATTGTGAAGTTTAGTGTTTTGCTTAAGATGAGAAAAGCTAGCTAGCTTTCTGTTTTTGAGATAAAATGCTAAACTTTTACTGTTAAGGAATATGAACAAGTAGTTGGATTCATAACGTTTAAAGTTCTCTGACAGAGA
This sequence comes from Pampusana beccarii, assembly GCA_013399365.1. Taxonomy (NCBI): domain Eukaryota; kingdom Metazoa; phylum Chordata; class Aves; order Columbiformes; family Columbidae; genus Pampusana; species Pampusana beccarii. Next base: position 513,736 of record VWYH01008204.1, on the reverse strand, counting down.
AGTTCTTTGAGGACTTAAATGAGATGTACAAGTTGATAGGGATACAGATGATGGTGATGAAGAGAACCTAATGTAGAATGTCAGATCATTTTGAATACAGATTTGCTTCAGTATGGTTGGGGGGGAGAGAAACACTTTGGACTGAGCTTCAATTTTTGGATGCTTTGCATCTTAGCACCGTACTTGAGTGTTCAAATGAAAAAGACCTTTAGGCAAATGAGGTGTCTTCAGCAGAAAATGTGAATAATTTTCTGACAGGAAGCCAAGGTCAGACGTAGAAATGGAAAAATAGAAGGGAAAGAAAATGCAGCGTCACGCTGCAGTGCAGAAACTCTTTTAAATAAAAGCAGGGTAACTTATCTGCAGTGGGTATGCAGCAGTTTTTCTTCAAAGCTGACCCTTAGCTTTTCACTTGGTTTCCTTTTAACAGAAATGGTTTGAAACCGATGTTTATTTATGACGCTGATACTGAATTACAAGGTGTAACAGGCACTTAAATACGGTCTTCTGCATAATTATGCAAAATCATTGATAAAATTACAGGTTTTGTGAAACAGCAGCAATTTAAGTGTACTGGAGTGAATTCAGAGCTTCTTTGGCATCTCTCTGCAAAGCAGAATTATGCCAGTGCATCATCTGTGACACTAAGTCCGATACATATCCTGATACTGTCAGTTCCACTTGCAAACTTCATACATTTGCTATGAGAAATTGCCTGTTCACACATGTGGTGAAAGCCGATAGTTATGAAGACAGCTAGATGTCTGAAGTGGCTTTCAGTTATCTTTCTTGCTCCAGTAATAGTTTAAACGCTGGACATTAAACATTCTAATGTATTTTTAAAAAGGGAGGGAGGGAATAGCTATTTCTGTGCTAAAACCTGTCTTTTGTAGACTAATGAGAGCTATCACTTCACGTGTTAAGTGAACTACGCCCATAGTTAGTAAAACAAGGCCAGTACAGATGCAGGAGTTGCACACGTGCGTTGTTGCAGCCCGCACAATATCCATGAAGACCCAGTCTCCCAGCTGTTGAAGGCTGTATTAAAAACACGTTGGGCCGGACCCTTCCATTACGTAATGCAAATGTAGTTTGCAGCAGAAAGATCTCTTTGCCCCCAGATGAGGGGGTTTAGGTTTGGTGCTTGCATGCACCACTGAAAACCTGGGGCGGTCTGCGAAGTGTTGTGTATTGAGTCTTTAGATCCTTGCTGTGGGATGAGGGAGAAACTGGGCTGTTGTACTGGTGGGGAATGCGCTTTCTGTTATGCTGGAAGCGGGCAGTAAGCACTTTGCAGACCAGGGCAGAGGTGGATGGGCAGCTGAGAAAGGGATGGAGAATCTGTTTGAGTCTCCTGCACAGTGCATGGGGTTTGTTGGGTCTGATGTATGCTGCTTTTCCCAAGACCTTGCTTCTTGTTGCTTTTTGAGAAATGGCAGCTTTTGGGGAATTCACGTCAGCTTGAAGATTTGATCTCTTGGGAAGATGCGTAACATACCCGAGGTGGAATGCTCAAAAGAATTGTTTGTATTTATGTAATAATTAAACAAGGAAGCAGTTGTATCTGCATGCACTGAAATAAATATTAAAGTTGGATTTTTTAAGGGTTAAATTAAAGGTTTAATCGATGGATAAAATAGTCTGTCTACCGCAATGTCTGAAGTCAAATCTGATCTCTCGCATGACTGACAAGACATGACAGCCAATAAAAAGGCACGCGTGGGCTGAGCCGCGCGCCCCTCGCTGCAGGCTCTGCTGTGGAGGGGAGCGCCCCGGGCCTGGCCGTGGGCCGCCCAGCTGCACAGAGCGCCTGCCCTCCTGAGGCTTTTACTGTTTGCTCGGCACTCTCCGAAATTAAAATAAACAGAGAAAGCAATTTTTAAATGAGAACCTCCCCCGCTGGGGAGCTCCTGTCCCCCAGAGCAGCTCCGCCAGCGCCTGTCACCAGCGAGAGGAGGTGACAGCTCACGTGTGAGCTGGGGATAGTGATGTGAGGGAGCACTGCTGCTTCTCCCCAGCCCACACCACCGTCTCTTCAGCTCTGCTGCACATCCCAGCTCCAGTGCCAGCGCTGTCCCCTGCTGCTATCCCCTGCTGCTGGGCCGTGGTTCCCAGGGCCCTCCCTGTTCGCACAGTCCCCCCCCAACAGTGACCCGGGTACCAATCCGCTCACCTGAGCTCTCCACCTGAACAAAGTCCAAGGGCAGGTTGTGTAACTCTTTAATCCAACATGAAAGTCGACATTGTTGAAGCCACCTCGTTAGGAAAATCCCAGATAAACCACACGGTATACCTTGAGATTCTGCAAGCAGGACTTTGGCAAATCACCAGTTACGTGGGGCACGCCCCGGTCCAACACAGCAGTGATTATCTCGTATTGCCCTGCTCGTCCCAGTCAAAACAACACTATGCACACAGAAGGGCAGGTCCCCTTCTAACGCACAGTCAGATCACAGCAGATATCTCAAAAATAGGTTCATTTGAAAGCCATGACCATTCCAGTGCCTTCATTAAGAAATGAGCATTTGACTGTGTGTCTTATTTTTGGTATCTGAGCAGTTAAATGTTGTAACTCTGAGCAGTGCATTGCACTAAAGGTTTTGTGGTGTCAGCACAAAGGTGCTTTTTGGTACATGCTGTTGAAAAATCAGTCTGGCCACAGTTATCTGCTGTGTTGCAGCTTTTGCTGGTTTATCTTGCCTATTACAATAGAGTTTTTTTCTTTAGTCTGGCCTGCCACAGGCTTGTGACTACATGGCAAACTCCAGTTAAAAGGCAAAAACTGATTATATTCCCTCTGGTTTGAAAATAAGTTCAGAAAATGGCTGTATTTATACCTAAAAGGAAAACAAAACAGAGTGCATGTAAAAAACCACAAACAAACCAAAAGAGTCTCAACTTAGTTTTTCAAAATTATTTTAAATTCAGATGTTATTCAGGGGGATGATTTAGCTAACGTGCTTATTTTATAAATCAATCTTTCAATTTTTGCGGAATCACTACATACTTTAACTCAACTAGATGAAGCGGTTGGCATGAAAGGATGTAGTTTGATATTATTGATTAAAAACAACAGTAATAAGAAAAGGTCCATGCCAATTTCTATAATCTGCCAACCTGTTGTATTCATACTGACAATCCATTAGCAATTGATGAGGACAAATACACCCAGGAAAACTGTAGATGTTCAGCAATTTATTGAGGAGAAAATAATATAGTTTCATAATATCTTTCATCGTGGAGTGTGTTAGTGCATCACATGGGAATTAAATTGGTTTGTATCTGGAGGTCTTAGAAATATACGCTAAACAAATAAAAGAAAAAAAAAGGATGTTTGGGGTGATGGGTAGGTGAGAGTGTCTCCCTAGGTAGTGTATTGTTAAGTTAATGAAACAGGCATGTTGGGCCATAGATGTCTTTATTTTTTAATTAAATGTCTAAGCCAACCAAAAATAATCCGTTTATTGAGATTGTTTCAGTTTCTTTGCTTATTTGAGAGAGATAGTTTTGCTCTTCCTAAAGTAATATAATAAAAAAAAAAAAATCTGCCATCTGTGTATGAGAGCTGGTACGCTGTATTTGAACTGTATTTAAACTGCATTTTTAAAGAGCTCTTTTTACTGGACTGTTCAGGCAGTAAAAAATTGTGTTTCTGCAGGTCAGAGTTCAATACCCAAGGACTTTAAAAAAGCCGTATTGAGGTAAAATTTTAGAATGCATAAAAAGGATAAAAAACTAGCAGTGAAGTGGTGAGCGGGCAGGGCTGCGCCACTTCAGGGTCTGGCATGAACTGCTTTGCTATTAATTAACCGGGTAACAGAAAGTTACTTTATCTTTGAAAATAGTGAATGTGAGGGGTGTGTCTGTTTATATATATATACACCCATCAAATAAATATTGCTGTTGCAAGGTTTATCCTTAATCCACTACGGTCACCAGAAATGTTGCTGCTCGTGCCAGACGGAAGTCAAACTTAGAGCGGTTCTGGAGACTGCTCAGTAAGTCGAGGCAGGCGGTTCATGTCTAGGAGCAAGTCAAGCACATTAAGTAGATAGCAGTATTGCATTTCCTTGAGAAGATTGTTTCCTGGAACCTTTCCACAGCTGCCCAGAAAGCTGTGGGGTAGGTAAACATGAATTTACAGTTCATTAACTACTTTCTGGTACCTGCCCACTGCCTCTGTAGGTTGTGTCAGAAACGTATGCACGTTAGCATGATCTGCTCTTAAGCTCATTCCCATCCTTATTGTGTTCTGTCAAGCAGCTGTGCCTTTTCCAAAAATATTAGTGACAATTAATACCAATGGAATACCCGATCCTCACAGTGAAACACTGCAGTAACTTTTATATTGGTCGTGTTCTGTTACTTATCTTACAAGAATGTCTTCTCTGGCTGCATAATGTGTGTAGCATAATGCCTGCAGGCATCTCACATTGCTGTAACTGGCCTGGTGTCACAGGTGAGCGGCTGCCTCCCAGGTGAGCAGGCTCAAACTGTCCTGTCCCTCCTACTGCCCCAGCTGCGCCGGCGTGGGCC
>VWYH01008204.1:400372-509171 GCA_013399365.1 Pampusana beccarii | reverse complement strand
GAGCGGGTGTGGGCCCTGAGCGGGTGTGGGCCGTGAGTGGGTGTGGGTGTGGGCCCTGAGCCGGTGTGAGCCCTGAGCCGGCGTGGGCCGTGAGCCGGTGTGGGTGTGGGCCGTGAGCCGGTGTGGGCCCTGAGCCGGTGTGGGCCCTGAGCGGGTGTGGGCCCTGAGCCGGTGTGGGCCCTGAGCTGCTGTGGGCCGTGAGCGGGTGTGGGCCCTGAGCCGGCGTGGGCTGTGAGCGGGCGCAGGGACCCGCCGGGCCTGGCCCTGCTGGGGGGCGGCTGTGGGTCAGCCGCTCGGTCGCTGCGGCCCCGCAGCAAACAGTGAGAACTGGAACCTTGTACCCCCAGAAATCTTCCTTAAGCATTGTATTTCCCTAGCTGTGGCTTTGGGGATGTTAACCTGCTCGTAGTTTCCAGTCCTCAATGCATTTTTTGGTATTATTGGTTCTCTGTGTATAATGTCTGTCCTGCTGCTAGATGCTCAGTATTTTTGCTTTGCCATTTCCTGAAATATTCAAGCTCTGCTTTTTGTCTCCCTTAATATTTCTGTCATGTTAAGTTTAAATAATTTGCCCTTTATCTTTGTTGATCTAGCTGATTCTGCTATCTTCCTTTAGTTTTCTTTCTGAAATATGGTCACATCATTGCAGATAATATCTGTATTTTTTCGAATACTAGGTATACAAGAGTATTTTTGTCTACTATGTCTTCTCAGTTTTGATTATCCCAGTCAAGGACCAAAAGTCATATTAAATATTTCTGATGTATTCTCTACTGAGAAAGCACACTTTTTCACTTTATAGAAATATGTGAAAGATTCCTGTAAGTGGATTATAAAAGTTTGCTATTTTGATGGATTATGTCATTGCAAAATGTTGTGGGTTTTTTTTTTTTCTTGTTAGATGGAAAACCTGATACAGATTACGCGTGGCTGACACTAGTGATATGTCTCCATTGGTAGAAGTGTTGATGTCAGGTGCAGAGTCGCTGATGTGTGGTTTTTTTCAGTTTTGTGATATCTTTGGTTAAGAAGATAGCTGAGTATCATTTAGTATTGTATTCATAACGCTTATGAGTAGACAGACACATGCCTCCAGAACTACAAGGATTTTATGCAATAATATGCTGTCATAGCTGAAAAAAAGAAAGAAAAGGTCATGCTTGTGATCATATGACAGTCTTACTTCCCTCGTGGAGGCTGAGGATCCATTCTGCACTGGGATGGAGGATTGATGTTTGCTACCGAAAAAAGCTGCCAGAGATTGAGGATGGCAATTTTTCCCCTTTTGGGAACCACAAATGATTATTTGTGGCATATAGGTTGTCGTAGTTTAGACAGAATTGTGATGGAGAGAGAGAAACAAAGTTATTTCTCAGGGACAGAATATATACAGTCTTTTCTGATTCCTTGTTTTTAGTGCTTTATTTTTAGATGTACTATTTTTAAACAGCTTGAAATACAAAAATATTTGATTTTTTTTTTTTCCAGTTAAAAGGAAACCCTGTTGTGACACAGCATGACTCAATCTTTTTATAGCCACATCAAATATGTGTTGCTTAGGATAATGTACAAATATACTAAATATAATAAAGGCAAAAAATAAGAAACCAGCAGTTGCTATTGTAACACAAGGTGGAGGGCAGCAAAAATGTTCTGTAAATAAAAGTCTCATCAATATTTATTAGTGACTCCAAATAAAACAATAATATGCTTTAACCATATCATACCAAAAGTAGTACAGAAAGTATAGACGGTATTTAGTACATAGAAAGTATTTTACATTCCCTCTCTTGGTATTAATGTAGCAGTTGTCTTAGTCTGTTAATGAGTGGGTGTTAGGGAGATGCACAAAGTGAGAGTAGAATTTTTAACGTTCTTTGGAGTCTGGATTGTTTCGACGCTGACGATAGTGGAGTTGGTGAGGTGGAGGGGAGGGTGGCGGTGCGCGCTCCGGGGGCAGCTCTGCTCGGAAACAGTAGGCCCCTAGCCTGCAGGGTCAGCTTGTGACTCAGAAATATTGTTCTTGTCAGTGCAAACAGATCAGATTTTGAGCCTAGAACAGCAGCCGAGTGGGCGCTAACAGCTGACAGCAGTGCAGCACACGCCTCTAAGTGCAGCCGGGCCCGTGCCCTGGGCAGCGCAGGAGGGCCGGCGGAGGCCTGGCAGCCGGGTTGTTCAACACCCGGGCTTCCACTTCTGTGGTGTTCAGCAGGCTGTGGTGGTTTTGGTTTTTTGTATTTTTCCTAATCTGCCCAGCTCATCTTTTTTCAGTTGCTTACGCATGGTTGGTGCTGACACAAAGACTTTCATTTGCTTATTTATTGTACACTTAGACCACATCTTTCCCTGAGAAAAGCCCAGCGAAGCCAAGTTGCTGTTTGCTGACATGAGAACTGCGCGGGCCACGAGCTCTGGGCCTCCGTGTGCCCAGATCTGACCACGGCCCGGGGAGCCCTGTTCCAGCCCCGCTATGGGGCACCCCCACCGCTATGGGGCGTCCCCACCGGCCCTCGCTCTGCTGGCTCTGAAGTGCGGGGTGAGCCCCAGGAGGCCCGGCCTGTCCCTGGAGCAGGGGCCGGGGGCAGAGGGGACCGTGGGTGGTGTGAAGGGCAACAGAGAGCAATTAGCAGCTGAGTCAATTAGTCTGAGCCCTCCCTGCAGAGGAGGTTCAGGTTGAGGTGGACACCAGGTAACTAGCTCGGGTGTAAATTGTCTCCAGGTCAGAGTACTGCATTTTGGTGTGTATGTTAAAAAGCTCTAGCTAAAATAAATGTTAAATTCTCAAGAAATATCCAATAAGAACAAGTCATTAGTGTTTGCAATGTGGGTAACTGAAAAGCATTGTAATTTTTAAGTATATATCCTTGACCTTTAGGAAATACACAACCTGGAGAAATACAGAGTTGCTTTTACAACTCTTCATGATGCGAAGCTTTTTTCAGATGACTTGTGATAAAAACTATCAAAACTATATGGGGCTGTGCATGGGGCTGTAGCGGTGTGTGTGGGGCTGTGTGTGGGGCTGTAGCGGCGTGTGGGGCAGAGCTGCTCTCAGGCAGGCAGAGGTTTGCTGGCGCTGCCTGGCTGGCGCGCCCGCTGGCACGGCTTTGTGGAGCAGGGCTTTGTGGAGCAGGGCTTTGTGGAGCAGGGCTTTGTGGAGCAGGGCTTTGGGGAGCAGGGCTTTGGGGAGCAGGGCTTTGGGGAGCACACTTTGGGGAAGAACCCTTGGGCCCGCAGCCGCGTGCCTTAATCCCAGCGGGCAGCAGCCGCTCACTGGTACAACGCCTGCTGTTCTGCAGACTGCGTGCACGTTTTCCATGGATCCCGTGGCTTTGTGAGCTTTGTCCTCTTCTCACTGAATTTACTAGGTCTAATGCTGTAGCTTCCAAGGGGAAGCTTGATTGTTTTCCCACTCTCATTTACTACCCGTTTTCCATAGCTTACTCTATTATCTGGTACTAAACCGCATTCTGTCGAGCTTTGTGAAGTGCAGTTCACTGTATTTATATAGATACCATACCTTTTTGTCCATCCTGCCAGGTCCTTTTCCAAGTGTAATATCACAAATAGCTGATGAGCGCACTGAAGGAAATGCCTCTATGTTGGACTTCTCTTTTCTCCAATAACCCAACCTTCAACTGATTTCTTTCAGTCACATGTTTTATAGCTATTTCCAAAAATTAATTGGTTCCTTCATTTTCTCAGTGTTTCCAGATCACTGCTTCCATTGTGCAAATATAAAATTGACAGTGTTCACACAGACTAAGCTAGTTTGAGATTATTATTTTATGAAAGCTCATGTAAGGTTGTGGATGTTCTAGAAAATTGCTGAGATTATGTTTTTTCAGACGTATACTCTGCTGTACTGTATTTAAAAGCATTCTTTTAATTCAAATTTGCGATTGTTATTTAGTGTTGTTTGCAGTGATGGAGCTGCGTCAGTGGTAGCAATGGCTGGAGACTTAATAGAAAACACGTGTAAAGTCTGCGAGTTCTGTGCTGTCTGCAGTAGTAAAATGGTCTGGGTTTTGTGCAAGTTCATTTAACTTGAGATAAAAATCCAGTTGGCCCTTGGTTTTTATGTCAGTCGAATTGAGATGAGGCTAACCTATAGGCCCGACTCCATTTGCTAATATTAATGTTGCAAATACATTATGCATTGAATCTGTGTCTTCATTAGGTTTTGTTGGGTTTTCCCCTAATAGAGGCAGTGAGTTTAGTGGAAAAATATAGTCTGAGGCTAGTTTAATGAACACTTTTAGCCAACCCAGCTTAAAATAAAAGCCTGGTGCTCCCCTGACCCAATCTGCAGTTCTTGCTCCTGTGCCTGGTGTTGGTGCAGGTGCTTGGCTGTTTATTTGAGGAAACAATGTGGCAGATGCACTTTTGTGTTAGTAGTTGCATAGGAAGTGTGTACACAGAAAATTTGCACCTCTGTAAGTTACTGATGTCCCATTTCAAAATGGTTGGGTCCAGCCTAAGTGTTTAGAGTACCTGTGTTTTCTTATTTAATCTGTAAAATTATGCATTATTTTGTTCTGCAAAATACTTTATAATAATTAAAATGTCTTGTATTCTGCTGAAGATTATTTGATCCCATAGCATACATGAGAGCAATGTAGCTAAATCACATTGTTTGAAATTGTGGTATTAAAAAATGAGGGGAATACACAGAATTGCCATTTTGTTGGTCACATCTTCCTTAACAGTGTACTTGGTAAATTTTCACTGCAAAATGTGTTAATTCCGGCATCACTAATTTCAGTATTGCGTAAACAAAAATTGAAGTATAGAAAGGCAAGAGGGTAGAACTCTGTTAGCATTATCTGCCAGGCTACAGAAAATAGGTATGTGTTTGGAGAACAGATCTAGAGCTCGGTTAATAGCATTGATCTAGGCTGGATTTAAATTTGTTGGTGTATCTGTAGAACCTAGCTACTATTCAAATCAGCTTGGGGGAAAAAAGAATATAATAATTAAAAAAAAATAAACAAAGCCAAACCAACCCCAACCAAACAAAAACCCAAACCACACAACACCAAAACACCCAGATTTTGATTTCAAGTGGTACAGCTTGAAATGTCACGAGTTTTCGGCTGCATCCTGAAAGAATGTCTGGTTTGGTGTCAGTGGGGGATGGAGACTCGCAGATCGAACGCGCCCGTTAACACCCGCGGCCGACGAGCTGCGTTAGGTGACCTGCAGAGCATCACCGGATGCCTGCTGCTCAGGCTGGTGCTGCTCAGGCTGGTGCTGCTCAGGCTGGTGCTGCTCAGGCTGGTGCTGCTCAGGCTCGTGCTGCTCAGGCTCGTAGCTGCCGTCTGTGTAGGCTTCACTTAAAGGACTGTGAAAGACGGCGAATCCGCTGTACCCAGTTTAACAGTTCAGGTGGGAATTGTCCTCACTACTAATAGTTGCACCGTGGGAGTGTAATTTCTGCATCCTTAGCTTCCAGTAACTGCGTCTCAGTTGGAATAATTGTGGTGTTTGGTTGTGGTGTGGTGGTGGTGGTTGGGTTTTTTTTGTTGTTTGGTTGGGGTTTTTGTTTTGTTTTTTCCCTGCTAGATTTAGAAATGTCTGCCATCTGAGATCCCTTCTGTGTGTAGACATTCAGAAAACCCCATGGAATTACCTTCTAATTTTTAAATAGTTCAGAGGCGAGTCAATTGACGTATTTTCTGTATGCTTTTGTGTGAAGCCTGGATCAAGGAATAGAATTCAATGAAGGAAAAATATTTTGGAAGTTGGAATTTGAATAGGTTGGTTTTGGTTATTTAATGCTAATGAGAAATGTAGTAACCTTTTTGATGCTTATTGTGCTTTCTTGCAGGGCAGCAAAGGCCACTACAGATACCACTGGCAGAGCCACAATGTCAAGCACAGCGGTGTGGACGATATGGTCCTTCTTTCCAAAATCACAGAGGATTCCATAGTGGAGAACCTGAAGAAACGATACATGGATGATTATATTTTTGTATCCTTTATGGTGTTGTTTTTAGTGGGGCCCTGTGGACTTGTTGAGCCAATGAGAAATTAATTATATGTGTGCATTCTCTTTAAGCAGATTTCTTAAAGATGCTGAGCATTTTATGTGACAGTTCACCTGAGATTACCCAGAATGCTTTGTAAACTGAGCTAATTATGAGGGTTGAAATGAAGATCTGAAAAAATATTTTAAAATATTCTTTTTGACATTGGAAATTGTTTTTCTCGTTGTTAAAGATAGGCCTCTAGCTCCATATATTTATATATCCATGTGACCCCTGAAGCTACTGCAGTAATGTTACTTCTAAGAGCAAGAATTAATAGGTTTAGGGTGTATATACGTGTCTTGAGATCATGTTGTCTTCCATTTAATTACCTAAACATATAACCTAACAAGAAAACCAGATTTCAGCACCAAAGGTTTGCTGATTTTGTTTATTATTATTATTTCATATAAAAGGAATTCTTTGAGATAAGAAGGTTACTATTTCATTTTTAGCTTTCACAATGTAACATGGGCTGCAGTAATGAATTTGGTAGCACTGGTCAATATGGTTATGCACTAGAAAGTGATACTGTTTCTTCCTCTGCCGTAGCCAGGTTTTCATACTTCCTAGTTGTATCTCGCGAACAGTTTCCTTGAAGAGTTTAACTTTTTTTAGCAGAAAGGGAAGGAAATGTAGCATCTGGCTATTTCCATATATTCAGATGGTTAAGAGCTACGTAGCAGCTCAGTTTAGCAAGGACTGATAGACGAAAATTAACGTTGCAGTTGTGCTGACATTTCCATCCCAAACTGCAGAGGTTTTTAATATGTGTGCACAAGGGTTTGGATCCTCTGTTCGATAAAGAACCACACCATTATTAAATTTGCCTTACAGAAACATGGCAAAGTTGCACAGTATTTGTCAAACTGTAGTACTGTGGCAAACTGGTAGTTTTTGTAGTGTTCTGTTAGTAACACGAATGCTTTTGTCCCTGTGGAATGTTGCATCTTCCATGCAGTATGTTCACAAAGTCTTCAGTGCTCTGTGCTGAAGAAACAGCTTTATGCTTTTTTTCTTATAAAAATAACTGAGATGAACATTGAGATGGTCTTTCTACTGAAGCAGGAATAAGTCTGGTTTTGGTCTTTGGTACTTTTGGTCACGTTGAGGAATCAGAGTCTTCTTTTAAAGCATTATAATTCCTTTGTATAGGGAGAAAAGACTCCTTTTGCAGTTCTGCGGAGGCTTTTCCTTCTAAAATGGAGATCATCTCTTGAATCTTTGAGTTGTTTGTGTGTCCACCCATGAATGAACATTTCTCTGTGCTACATTGCAGAGAGATTACCAAATCATCCCAGAAAATGCTGGTATTGTTTACCAACAGAAAACTGCCACTTCGGATGTTTATACTGACACAACGAATGCTTGATTTATTATATGTGAGACCCAGATGTTGTCACTCTTGTTTGCATTAAATTAAAAAATGTATGAAGAAAGCATTGCAAATTAACAATACAGAAATAAGGTCAAAACAATATTTTCTAGTACTGACAATACAACCTTCTCAGTTACAAAGGAGTAAACCGGTTTAAATACGCCATTTCCTGTCTGTATTTTGATTCAAGGTGTGTTGTGTTTGGGCCTCTGATACATATTTCTATACCTAGCTTCTCCTAAAGTAAATATTTTGGGAATATGAAAGTGTCTCATTTTATGAGATGTTTATATTCTTGCAAGCCTGCTAATTTCGTTTTTATTAACAATTGTTGTAAGCTGTGGGGTTTTTTACTTTTTCATGTGAAGCTGTGCTGTGTTGTGTAAGAGATGGACAAGTTATTTGGCAGTCACTTGTGGTAACGTAATAGTTTGTGAAACTGTAGTTACCTTAACTGCTTTTGAATACAGACATATATTGGCTCTGTTTTAATCTCTGTGAATCCTTTCAAGCAAATGCCGTATTTCGGGGAAAAGGAAATTGAAATGTACCAAGGAGCAGTAAGTAAAGCAGTCTAAATGTACTGCTGTATTCAGGGACATGTGAATATTATTGTACGTGGTTAAACTCTTGGAAGCGTTTGTTTCTGGGTTTTGGTAGCATTGCAGTAGCCTGCGAGGATTTGGCTGATATCCATTACAATATATTGGGTCTTCAAACTGAATTTTCTGGATCACAGGATTAGTATTATTTCAAGAAAATACTTGTATTTATTAACTCTGATCCGTATCAGGTTTCTGTCCTTGACACACCCCTCCTTCTGCAAAGGCCGTTTTTAAGTTTTTGTATGCTTGAAGCGTGCTGCACAATACAAACTGGCCTTTAGTACATTTGGAGACTGTGACCTCAGAGCTCTCTAACTGGACAAGAAGAATAAAAAAATTGAGATGCCAGAGTTAGATGCCACTTTTGAAAGTGCAGCTTGAAGAATGGGCCAGGACAAGGACATTGGGGACTTCGGGAGTCAGCTTCCCGCTCTGCTCGAGCGGGGCATATCTGTGGAGGTGGGACCTGTTTGGTTTGGCGGGCCCTGGATGAACCCGCAGCACCAGGCTCTGCCGAGCGCTTCGGGCCCTTTGTTGTTAGCACACGGCTGCTGCTGGGATAGGCTTAGGTTGTGTGGGTTCCTCTTGGACCAGTAATGTATTTCAAGCACGGACCATTTTTAGGACAGGGTGTTTACAACAATTTAGAAGAAAATTATGCATGAGAGAAAGATCAGTAACAAAACCCAGACACTTTGATTTGTTTTTATTAAACAAACAAAAAATTCCTGGGGAAAAATCAGTATAAACTGGGATTCAGAATTGTTTTTCCAGGAAAATTATTATTCCAGTTGAAATAAGAATTTATATTGATCTTTCTGCGTTGTTTTATGCTGTGCTGAAAAATGATTCTGTTTCCCCTTCTAGGCACAATATGAAAACCCACCACATATTTATGCTCTTGCAGACAGCATGTACAGAAACATGATTATTGACAGAGAAAACCAGTGTGTCATTATTAGGTAAGAAAAAGATCTGTGAAAAAATATTTTTCATCTTCTTTTGGTGTTTTAACTTCAAAAAGCAGAAAAGTTTATTTTTTTTATGTCAATAAAAATATTCTGTGTCCGTGACCACTGAACGTTTTGGGGTTTTCTAGGACAGCTGAGTACTTTCTGACCCTCCCTTCTGTTTTCCAGTGAAATCGTGACAATAACTTAACCACAAGAGATCTCTTAGTCACGTAGCCAGCTTGGTGCCCCACACCAGAACTGCAGTAGTTTGAGTGACTACAGGAGAGAGATGGATTAACAAGTATAGCAGCCACAGAAACTGTTGAATCCAACATTCTCACATGGATGGCATTTACCGTACTCTGGTTTTAGTACTATTTCTTTTTTCTTCCCGTTAAAAATAAATACAGTGTTGATCCTTTTGGAATTTTACTTGCATTCAGTCAGAGAAAAAAGGAGGAGAGAGCTACAGGAAAAATAATTTTGTCTTCACTGTTAATCTATTTTAATTATTAGGTGGAAGGAATTCACTGTGGAACTATTACTGAGCTTGTTTAATGGCAGGCGTTACTGAAGTCCCAGTCAGAGTGGGTTTCAGGTCGAGGTATGCTTTGTTCTCAGCTGCGGGTTTAGAGATGGTGTACAATAAAGGAAAGTGTGCAGAGAGCAAGAAGTGCAGGGTGTTTGAGCTGGCACACCGTACCTCTTCTGACTTTCCTTCTCACACTGAAAGCTCGAGAGGTTCCGTGGCGCACCTGGGGCTGCACCCGACCTTCGGCAGCCGTGTGCGGAGTGGGGCGTGCGTCACGCGGGCTGTGCAGGGGGACCCGTCGGGATGTGGGGAGAAGTGGATGTCTGTAATTTATAAATAGTAATAATAATTTATAAATAGAGAAATTACATACATGAATTGGGAATGTGTGCTCAAACATGTTTTTTAATGGTGTAAGTGATCAAAAGCACTCGTAGACCACTGGCCTATGATACTTTCCCAAGGACTCGGGAAAAGGAGAAAAAGAAAAAATAATTTGAAGGTAAACTATCATTGTTTTATTAAAAACAGCTTTTCTTATGCTTCCCATCATTTGTCTGTGGATCACGCCGAGAGGCAGCACTGTGAATTTAACCGCTGTTGAATTTAAGGGAAGAGAGGTGTCAAGACCGTGTCTGCCAGGGCCCCGTGCGGTCTCCTCCCCGGCGCTGTGTGCCCCGCGGTGTCACAGCCCAGGGGGCGACCGGGGGCGGGTGACCTAGTGCGCCCGGTCCCTTGGGCTGAACCTGCTGGGAAACGGCGGGTGGTCAGTGATGGTTAAACTTAAACGTCCCTGCACCAGCCGCTTACTAATTTGTTGTTGTCACAGGGGTACTACAGGGAACTGGGCTCAGTATGTGGGTGGTACTTGTGGAGGTGCTCCATCTGGAAGTGTTCCTGTAGGCTCCTGAATGGTCCCGGGTGAAAATGGGTTTCATATTGATGTATCTCACTGATGAGCTGCCATGAAAGCTTGTGAGGAATAATCGTTTGAAAGTTACGTTCACTGCTTTATTCCTGTGAATGTGTACCTGGGGCTGTCCAGGTGACAGGCTGCGGTGGAGAAGTGCACCGGTGCGTCCCTGTAGTACCAGCCGCGTGGAGGCAGGTGTGTGGAAGCTGTAGATTTGCGGTGTCGGGAGGCGAGCCGGGCGTTAGCGGTTTGCTGTGCTGAGCCGTGCTGCTGTGCCGGGCGCCCTGTCCTTGGGCCCGGCTGCAGCACCGAGCCGTGTGGAACGAGGCGCTCGCGCTCCTGTCCGTCACAGATCGGAGCTGTTCCCTGAGCTCAGGTGTCTTTTCTGGAAAACTGATGCCTGTTTCCATACTGAAGTTACTAGTCCCGTTTAGTCAAATTCAGACAAAATGTCCCTTTCCTGAGGTAGCGAGCAGTGCTAGAAGAAACAATACCTCTTTCAAAGCATTATCTTGTTTGCTAGTGATTAAGACTATGTAATGTTTCTATTTTTAGTAAGAATAGTCTGAGAAAATTATCAGTACCACAATCTGCTTACTTTAAACCATTATAATCATTTTTTCAACCTTCAAAAACCTCTATACTTCCAGCATTCTTAAACCTACCAAGCTAGAAATTATTCTTACCTCTCCTTAAAATAGTTTTAATAGCAGCAGAGCGGTAAGATGTATGTGAAAAAGCCTCAGTATGACAATAATTTGGCAGGAGTGCCGTAATTTCCCTGCTACCTGAGCTTTCACTGGGGACAAGATACCATCCCATCAGATAAAGTTACTTTGGTTCATAAATAATGCATCATCATGTTTTATTCTAGTTTAATTGGGACAATTTACTGGTCTCTGATCAATAAAATCATAAAAATGGAAAAGTGTGTGCATGTGTAAATCTAAAGCAAACTCTGAAAGGCTGTCTTTTGGCCAAATTGACTTAATATAAATGGCCACTTAGATCAAAACAGAGACTAAGAGTAAAATGGAACTGTATTCCTGCAGGTCACTTTCCGTGGCAGACACTGTGGAATGAGAGATATAAGCCACCCTTAATTTAAACAAACAGGAGAAAGATAATTTATGCATCAAAGAAAATCTTACAGAAATGTGTTACATTTTCATCGTGTGATACATAATGCCTGACCAAATTCATTTTAGCCCTGGATCCTCTTTTGTATTCAGTTGAAAACTGCGTCTATAAACTCGAGAGTATGATTCAGTTAGAGTGGTTTGTCTGTCTTGTTTTACCACAGGATGAGAAAACTTACTGTGAGCAAATTTTGAAGAAATGTTATTTTAATTATGGTGCTGTTGCTGATTTGAACTCCTGAATACAGTTTGCCATCCAGCAAACTTGTCTGTCCCTGTGAAGGCAGCAGATGCCAATAATACAGGCTTTCGTCTTGATGCTTAGGAAGAGATGACTTAGAATAATAAAAGTCATACTCCACACTTCACAGATGAGATGATCAAGAAGTTTGTTTGTTTTTCCCCACCATTTCAGGGTTCCTGTTTGTTCTGTAAAACTGCAGTCAGGAGAAGGCAGAAGCATGAACGCTTTTCTGAGGGAAAAAAAGCCAAACGTGCCTTTCAGGATGTCTGCGCTGTTTGGAAGCTTTAAGGGTGTAAAATGCAGCCTGGCAGTTTGGGGAGCTTTTTCGGAATTAAACCTTTGGCAATGTCTCCATCACTCATGCTGATAAAGAGCTATGAGTTGACGTTCTCAGCAAGTCCTTTTCCTGCACAGGACTTGCTGATGTTTCTCTGGCAAATGTAGCTGAAATTTGTGCAGGAAAAGATGTGTATTTGATCCATATCCAGGAACAAGTAGGCACAGGATAGAAAAGTCAACAACATTCACTGACATTATTCAGGAGCTTAAGCACAGATTTTGCACAAGGGAAGAAAATCAGGTATCTTTATGACATTGAACCAACACCCATCTGTAGTTTTTTTGTATTAGTATGGTTGTCCAGGTCAGGGTAAATTCATTAAGGTCAAGGCTGACTTGCACCAACACTGGTGTAAGTCTGGAGGAATTCTGTTGAAATGGAGTTAGCTTTAGGGTATGAAATACAGCATGAGGTTGGGTTGTCTGGCATGCCAGTCTTCCTTCCCTCTTGAGAGCTCACTAATTGCAAGAAGGCAACTCTGCTGATGTTGTAAATGTTATTCGCCATTGAAGTAAAATATTAGAATGGCAAGAAGGAATTGTGAAAGCTAATATGGAATATTAAGACTTCTTGTACCCTGTGTCAAGAGGCATAGGAACAGGAAGGAAGTTCTTCCGTCATTCAGGATGTGATTAATAATGCCTCATTATTTCATTCAGGAACACCTAAAACAACAGACTCCTGAAATGAAGGAGGTACCTGGCATGGCATTGAAAGTTTGGACTTTCAAAGGAGTTTCTGTGTTAAGATCTGAAATCCCTCTAAATGTAGATGGGAACTGAGTTCTTAATACACTTGTTCTTTTTTGAGCATCTTAGTTTAAATATATTTCTTTCTCAATATACATAGTTTTCCGAATTTGAAGTCCCATAGAGATTCTGGTGTCCACGCAAGATGATGTGTTCAAAATTATTTATTCTCAAAAATGCAGAAAATATTCATTGTTAAAGTACCTAGTCTTAATTGAACAAGACAAACCTCAAATTACTCCGTTTTAGAATTATTTGAAAACTAACAGGTACGCTTCTGTGTTTCTTTTTCATAGCGGGGAAAGTGGTGCTGGAAAGACTGTAGCTGCTAAATACATCATGAGTTATGTCTCGAAAATTTCAGGAGGTGGCCCTAAAGTACAGGTGAGTTGGTAGGGGTCAATACTGGAGCAGGAGCATCGTCTGGAGATGTGCTTGGGAGGCAGAAGGACACGGGGCTGTGCGGCAGCCCCGCGGCTCGGTGGGGAACGCCCGCAGGCCAGGGCCGCACGGGCAGCCCAGGGGCTGGGGGGCTGCCCCGGGGGAGACCCCCAGACCCAGAACCGTCTCTGCTGAAAGTCTGGCGGCTCTCATGCTCAGTTATGTCTGCTAGCTTTTGGGTTTTTAGTTAAGGGGTAAAAGGTACTTTAGTTATTGTTCTTAACCGGAGTAAGAGGCACCAATCTCCTGGTAGAGTTGTGGGTTTTTTGTCCTCCTGTGTTGACAATCTATTGAAAACTGACCTGGTAAGCTAGCTGCAGCAACAAATAGTTGCTTTTGTTAATAACTATACTAGCAATGTCTGCTCTATCTACTGAAACATATTAACTAAAGCTTATTGAGCGAATTAGCCATAACAATTTTCTTAATGACGTCACAATGGCATTCACCAGCTGACAGGCAGCTGTAGGTACGTAGTTACTGCTTCTGTCAGTCTGCTCTTTTTAAGGGCTTACCGTTAGTTTTTGCTTCATTCCAGTCTCTGATGTTGAGTACGTTCTTTCTGCTTAATTTTGCACAACAGTGATACTGGGAACATTGCAGAGAATAATTCAGTGACCGAGAGAATGATCCAGAGAAAGTATGCATTGTGTTATTTTGGGAATAAATATAACCATGCTTTATAAGTAAATATTTTGTTTAAAAGATTCCAGCTTTTTGTACAAAATGAAAAAAATATTCTGAGTGATTACACAGTGACAGTTGATGAAGTTGATAAGTTGCTTTGAGCATTGCTTTGGAAATAAAACTAAATCTTCACACCCCAGCATGCACTGGGTTTGTTCCAAAGCTGGTATCTTGCCCACACGTGGAGCAGCCAGGACCGTGCAGAGACAACAGGAACACACTTTGCTGCTGCAGCATGCGTGATCCCAGAACAGGTTGCTGAAGCACTTGCGGATTTCATGCTGCTCTGACTTCACTGATTGTGGTTCCAGACCCAAAAAGATTTAAATGCTCACGTGTAAGAAGGAAATGGTTTAAAATCAAGATGGTGAAAAAAACCAAATCAATTTATTGGCTCTGTTGCTTGGCAGTACAGTGACCAGAAGGACCAGGTTTTACCCTCAGGCATTTTGTTCAGTTTTGTAGGATTTTCTTCAAAAAACAGGAACTAGAAGCTCTTTGAAAAATATGGTTAGATTCTATTCCTTATCTGATCAAGAAGATTCCTTACAGGTGCAGGCTTTCTTGCTTTTTTAATGTTGTGGTTTTCTAGAAAATCTGTAAGAACTCTTAAAATGTCAATTTCTGAATCTCTGTTTCTTGTTTCCTAAAATTTTAGCATGTTAAAGATATTATTCTACAGTCCAACCCTTTATTGGAGGCCTTTGGGAATGCAAAAACTGTACGGAACAACAACTCCAGCAGATTTGTAAGTCCCTGTACCTCAGAGATTACTTTATTCTTCCAACTTCTGTGCTGTTACAGAGGCAGTATTCAGGAATATAACATAAATTGACTATAAACGAGGTAAATCTAAATAAAATAGGAAGTGTGTTTTAAAAAATCAAGTGTATGTTGAGAAGCCTGTATTTCATTCTGTATGGCTTGCGTGTTTGTTTCTCTTACGATGTATACTGGTCACAATTTATAAAATGTTCAGTCTGCAAGCAAATAATTTATCAGCAACAAACTGTCCAGTTTTCCAGATCAGTAAAATATACACAGTAACATATGGGTTTAAAAAAAAAAAGGTTTTTTTAAAAAAAATGATACCATCCTTAGAGTTGTTTGGTGGGAAATGCCTTTACTAATATGTACAGAAAGTAGGCAGGAATTCTTTTCAGTCTGTCATTATAAAATACACAAGATAATATTGTGCAATGACTGTTCACTAGATAACATACTGAAGGGTCTATTTTAAAAAGTTACGTGTAGGCTTTACAAATTTGAGATTTGTTCCTCACCCAACATGAACATTAGTGCAATTAACGTTTCCCTGAAAGAAAAAGGTAATTGCTTTACTTTGCTTCCAAGCAGAACATTGTGTTTGCTGTGGGTGGTAAATCTGCTATGTTGACTTCCCATATAGGTGAGCCTTATAGTTTCCTTTCTACTAAGCAAGAGTGTCAGCAGTGAGAAGCAGCCATTGACTTCCTTTCTATGTTGGCATTAACATATGACGGATTATCCTGAGTCTGGCGCTGTGTGAATGCAGAGAGAATAGAAGTTCAAGAATCTAAGCTTAGGTTATACCTTGAGGCAGCTGTGTCACTATATCTGTAAAGATTAAACATCCCAGTAACCCTCCTTGAGGTACAGTACCAGTGCAGGATTTCAGATTTGTATTTACTAATCAGTCAACGGCTTTAATTGTTTATTGCAGGGGAAATACTTTGAAATCCAGTTTAGCCCAGGTGGGGAACCAGATGGAGGGAAAATCTCCAACTTCCTACTGGAAAAATCTCGCGTTGTAATGAGGAATCCTGGAGAGAGGAGTTTTCACATTTTTTACCAGGTCAGAAGTTTACAGCTCCTTTCTGAGTTACTTAAAATAAGTCAGACCTGTTTTTCCTTTTGATTGAAAAGTCGTTCTCAACACAGTGAGATTACTGAGTGCATACCCATGAAGGTAATCTGGATATCAGCGGGAAGCTTGATAGCACGTGGAGGCACCATCCAACACAGACTTACCTCACTGCCTTCCAGCTCCACAACAAAAGTGCTTCGATATTTCAAAGGCCTTGCTTGGAAATTCGGTGTGAACTTCTATATGGAAAAGTCCAGTAGCAATAATAGAAAATGGGAACTTTCTAGCAGATTTCTGTTTGAACTGGTCTGTATAATTATACCTTCTGCTCTGGAATTCTATAGCACAGCTGTGAAAGAGAGATTTGATTCTCAGTTGAGTTTTCTAGGACATTTAGGATAATATCTCTTCGTAGAATCCTCCAAACATCCTCGCTTTTTTGTGTTTCAGAAGGCTTTTCTGGCCTTCATTGGTCCTTGACATGTGAGTTCCTTGTCTGCTGAGGTGCTGTTGATCAAGCTCTACAAAACTAGAGGCAGTGCATTGTGAGTGTAAGCAGCTTCCCATTCAGTTGAAGTGCCCCTGCCAGGATGGAAAGCTGAGTTGGAGCTGGAATTGCTCCAGGAGCTGTGCGTTCGTCTTTTCCGAGGTTTATTAACAATTTGCACTGTCCCGCTGTGGCTTGGAGAGGCATTTTGACACAGGGGTTAAAAGACCGTGGGGGGTTGAGTATTCTGAGGTTAGTTTGTTCATTCCTTCCTATTGCACAACTGTGTAGACTTTACACAGATCTGAGGATCCTTTCCGCTGGCATCACAGAGAGTACAGGAACCTTTTTTCACTACTATGGTATTTATTCTTGGCCCTGTTGGCCTAAATGATGCAAAGAGGTGTGACTTGAGCCGTAGTGTTGAAGCAGTTCAAAACTTGCTTAACACACACCATATCTTAACATATGCTTAACACTAGCCATGTCCCTCCCCGTCGTTTCAGGCTCAGTCACCTCTTTCATCTCTCCTGAAGACTGTTGTGCGATACCTAATGTGCGGATTTTTATTCTGCAGCTAATTGAAGGAGCCTCCTCAGAACAAAAAAGCAGTCTTGGAATTACCAGCATGGACTACTATTACTATCTGAGTCTCTCTGGGTCCTACAAAGTTGATGACATCAATGACAAACTGGATTTCCAAGAAACACTGGTGAGTGTTTTACACTGTGATTTGCATAGTGGTGGATGTATGTTCATTTCACTGTCCATTCGTGGCAAAGTCCTTGATGTATTAATGTGAGAATGAGAAATGAATGTAGATGTAACTTATTAAATTATATGTTATGCTGGGGAGGAGGTGTGTTACCCTGAAGAGGTCCTGCGTTGCAGCCTGACAGTCCGAAGCAGATAAATAATTTTTATAGAAAGGTGTTTTGGTTTCTGATTGTTCTTTTTCAGAAGGGTGCACATTTAATGAAATTGAATTGAGTGCAGATAATCTGTAGTATGAAAAATGTGAAAATGCGAACACAGTGAGGAAATTCCATTAGAAGAAAATATAAGAGAGTGCCCTATTTTAGCTGAATTCTCAGTGGTGACTCATATTCCATTCCTATTTAAAACGGTGCAACTGCAAGGCTGGAGAAAGGGACTTAGAAAGCATAGATCAGGGATCTTTGTCTACCGCTGTTGCCAATTTGTTATGTGACCTTTACGCAAGTCATGTCAACTTGCTGGTCTTCTGTTATTAGAAATTTACTATTTAAAATAATCATATTAACACATCCTTTATTTATATATGTCACATATTTAAAGGCCTGGAAAAAAAGTAACTGTTGTATTCTAGGAAATTTTTAGCGTGACACTTCAGAGTAGATGCTTGTTTTTCAGTGACTTTAGTTTTTCCAGAATTTATTTTGCTAACGCATCTTCTAAATGGTGTAGATGCTTCTGTATTAACTTTAAAAAAAATAAAAAAATGCAGAAGTAGGACATCTGGTACCTTTTGAAACTTCAGTCCAGGCTGTAATGAGATTTGGTTGCTTTAGGTATTTGAACTGTTGTGAAAAGCTCTAATTTTTAACATCAAAATTTGAAAAGGACTTCTATGACAAAAGTCATCGAACAGATTCAGTTTTTTTTCTTTTTCTTCCCAGCATGCAATGAGTGTGATTGGGATCTTTGCAGAGGAACAGGCGTTGGTGCTGCAGATAGTGGCAGGAATACTGCATTTGGGAAACATCAGCTTCAAAGAAGTTGGCAACTACGCAGGAGTGGAGAGCGAGGAGTGTGAGTACCTCTGGAAACGTTACAGGGTTAGCGGGGGGCTGAGACCCAGGTGGCGGGAGGCGAACTGCAATCCGAGCTGCTTATCCAAACACAGCGCATCATTTCTTACAGTGTGACGCTGCTCATTTAGATTCCAAACCCCATAGTGCTGAGGTCCCGTTTTGTCTTGCTCAATGCCACAGACTTAACAGGAGTGCCATTTTGCATTTTGAATTGAAGAAATAATTTTTCAGCCTTTAAGTATGAAATAATAGAAATTGTGAGAATTGCTTTCAGGCGAACTTGACCTCTGCTTCTTTCCGTGCGTCAGCATGCATTCCTAAAAACACTTTTTTGATACGTGCTTAGACCTCCTTGCCATGTGAAAGCAGCTAACAACTTGTGGAGTTTCCCCAGTCTCAGGTACACAGCCAGTGCGCAGGCACATATATGTATAGGTATAGGTAAAGGTATCTGTATACGTATATGTATCTGGAAGAGGTGCCTTGAAAACAGAAATTCAGAATTGAACTGAAATGCAGAATTCACATACTACAGTTACGTTCCCTGTTTCTAATTTTTCAGCCTGTACCACCTCATTAGGTACATCTGCTGTTTCCTTACCCAGCACGCACTGTCCTGGCATCCCTCACCTGTTGCTGCTGGTTTAGATCAGCTAGGCCCACATCAGCAAGATGTTGAAAGAGTAATGGATCTTGAGTTCTAAACATTTTTGTCATGATTTATATACCATCCATCTAATGTTGATTTTATACTACCTTGATAGTTTAAGGACAGAGTGGATAAGCACAACGTATGTAGTAGCTTATACATATCTATCTGTTCTCTTAACTCTTATTTCAGAATGGTCCTTATGTTTAGGAAAACTGCATTTATTTAGTTTTAGGTAAGTTAAATATGAATAAAGTTATCTTGGGCAGGCAACTTCCCAGTTAACTTAACTATGAATAAAGGTATCTTGCGCAGTCAACTTCCTAGTCAGCTGTATGATACTTGTTTTTAAAAAGTAGGAAATAAAAATACTAATTTTTAACCTTAATTTCTTAATTTGAGAGAATAGTAAGTGAACCCAAAGAAAAACATTTTGTGGTATTTTATACATTGAAATAAAAATACAGGAGTTTTTATATGCCTTATGGTTCCAAATGAGCTACTGTGCTTCCATTTAAATCACAGCATTAAATCTTTCCGTGAAATCAAGACATTTAATAGCCAGACAAGATAGATACAGAGCGTGTTGCATGAAAAAATAACAAACGGAAAAGACATGAGTTGAAAATAAGTCAGTAAATGTGAATGTATTTCTGTGATGAGCCATGTACACCATATTTCTGTGGCTTACTGGGATATAAATACAGAAGTTGTGTGTGAATATTATATTGAAAAAATTAGCAGACAGGATGAATATAGAACTTACTCATAACTGTACGGCATTTTAAGATGCCAGGGAAGAAATAGCAATGTCTTGTACAATTTCTGCATTATGAGGTTGAAAGTTGGGTTCATTTCTCTTTCCATGAATCTTCCCCTCCAGTTTACTGGTTGTCCTAGCTAACTAAATAGTGTTTATAGCCTGGATAGCCACAAAAGATAAAGCACAAAGACCACTGATAAGTCATGCTTTGCATAAGTCGCAAATAACAAAAAGTGTAAGAATTTTGTCACTAGTGTTCTTGTTATTCTATAGTCAATCGCACAAGAACAAGCCAAGGCCATCCTTCAAGGCACCAAAAGCTCTAGTCTTTGAGTCAGAATCAGATCCATACAGCCCATTCTTAGCAGAAATTTAGACAAATACTTCTTTAAAATTGCTAGTGATTACTATCTGTTACAGTGCTTGATTATATTAATAGTTGAAAAAAATACTTATTTATTCTAAATTTTGTATGTTACTTAATTGAAATCCACATAAGTAAAGAGTTGAAAGTGTCTTTGGGGAGCTTAGGGAAATTTTAAAGACATAAATCCATGGTCTTTTTCTTTTTAAGATGCATGCCCCATGAGGTTTCTTACTGCTGTTGTTATTAGAGATACAGCTATTTTTTTTTCCCCTTCATTCTGTATTGATTAAGTCTGTAAATCATAATCCAGCACCTCCAACTTTTCTTGCAGTTTTGGCTTTTCCTGCTTTTCTCCTGGGAATTAACCAGGACCGCCTAAAGGAGAAGCTGACCAGCAGACAGATGGACAGCAAGTGGGGAGGCAAATCTGAGTCCATCAACGTGACGCTAAACGTGGAACAGGCCTGCTACACCAGGGATGCCCTGGCCAAGGCCCTTCATTCCCGCGTTTTTGATTACTTGGTGGATGTAAGTTGGATTTGCTTGAGTCTACTGGTATCAAAACAAGTACAAGTACACTAGGAATGTTCCTTGCAGGTTCTTATTTGTCCATCCTTTTTCACTCAGCATGTTTCTTTGCCTAAACCCTTAGTAGCAGCACTGAGCAGAGCAGTGGGAGCACGACCACAGGTATAAAATACAAGGCACTGAATGTAGGACAAATGCTACACTTTGACTGAAGCAAATGAGCTGTGCTTTCAGCGCTACATTTGCTCGGTCTCCTGCCACGACTGTCCCATATGATATTATGACATCTTCCTGTCAGCATCCAGACTGCTCTGAGTCGTTCTTCTATGTAGCTGAGCGTTTCCAGATGGGCAGAATTAGTGAGTTAGGGTCCCCTGCTCTCTTACCCCACTGTCCTGTGAAGAACTCCTTCAGCATCCCAGTGCTGTGGCACTGGGGCGGATGGTCAGATTCCATTGTCCGTGCTCCAGTACTGTCCTGTTCAGAAGGAGACCCTGGGCTGTGCTGGTGGGGTAGAAACCTCCCCTTTGGCCGCAGCTGCGGGCCAGGCGGAGCAGAACAGCCTCCTCCGTGCCAGCGTCTGCAGTGCCCTCATCACGACAGGTCTGTAATTGCCACTATGTGCCTGCGCCAGCACTGGCTCTGCACAGTAGAGTAATACAGGAACGGGTGAAAAGGTTCCTGACACCATCTTCAAAATGCATCAGACTTAAAGCTGTTCTTTTTTTGTTGGCTCCTTTTCTTTAACTGAGCCAGTTACACCAAGGGAAAGGACAGTAGACCCAAAGGCTCGCTAACCTGGGAAACAGGATAGTATATTGTTCATTTCCTAGCTGTTAATTACAGTTTATTTAAAAGCAGAAGTAAAATACCCTATTACATATATTTGTATTCCATTCAAATAATTTCTTTTTGAAGAAACCCAGTGCTTTTATATAAAGATCTAAGGATATGAAAATATCTTTTAAATATGTAAACCAAACTTTGTTTTACATTTTGTTTCTGTTTTATTAGTCTATTAACAAGGCTATGGAGAAGGACCATGAAGAATATAACATCGGTGTCCTTGATATTTACGGCTTTGAAATATTCCAGGTAAGGCAATGCAATACTCAGGGTTTGAGCTCATCTGACCTGGGAGTTTTTTGTTATTTAGAGAGGGAAAAATCCAAAACAGAAAAAAAAAAAATCCTGTGACCAGAATAAAAACAAAAAAACCCCAGCCCAGCTTCCTGGACATTGAGTTCTCACTGGTAACGTCTCACTTAATAAACATGAATTATTGAAGAAACTTCAAAGAAACTAGGTTGTTGATCTTAAAAGAAAGATCTGAGATTACACAGGATGTCCATAAAGTCAGCAACCCATCCATCATTGAATGTGTTTCTTTGAAGCTTATTGCCAGCATAAGAATAAGAATTATTGTATATAAAGCATGAGACTGATTTTTAAATTGTTTCCTTTTCTATAGAAAAATGGTTTTGAACAGTTCTGCATCAATTTCGTTAATGAAAAACTACAGCAGATTTTTATTGAACTGACACTGAAGGCAGAACAGGTAACCAGACATTTATTATTTTTGAATTCGTAAGTGAGCTATGGCTTTTTTAGTTGGTGGAAAAGCTGAGGTTTCATCATCTATTAACAATAAGATTTGCCTTGTTAAGCAAGATAAAGAAAACCCCTTTGTTGGCTAACCCTAAAACTGCAGACCCCGCCAGCTGCAGACGTCTGTTCTGTGGTACGGTGGCAGGGAGGCCGGTCCGTCAGGCAGTGTGCTGATGCAGTCGTGTGACTGCCCAGGCTGCTGCGTATTCTGACTCACTGACAGAAATGGAAAACTGCTTGGTTCCATTCCTGTGCTTTTCTTGGACATGACACAGTTAAATGGGAATGCTTAATTTCCTCCACACCATTTTTCTCTTTTAAATATATATGAATGAAATAGATTACTGAGTCAAATGCAAAAATACTTCTGAAAAAATACTTGCAGTTCTCTGCCCGCAGTCGTACTGCAAAATCTCGCTGTACACGAATGTGAGCGTCTGCACGGGAGGGCGACAATGCATGGAGACAGAGGCATTGTCTGCAGCGTGAGCTCAGGCCTGGCACCAGCTTCAGGACAATGTTTTGAAGAATGCGCATACACAGTTGCCTTTGTATCAACATAACCCGTGGCTGCAGTTGGGCATACAAATGAGCTGCTAAGTGTCTAGCTGAACTCGAATGCGTGCAACCGAGTGGGTCCATTTAATCAACTTTTAATATGTTTTTCCCCAGATAATGTCTAGGTGCCTTTACGGTTACAGTAATTGTGTACAGAAATATAGAGTTGTGTCTCCATTTTAAATGCATTTCTAAACGCGTTGGTTTGGGGCTCTGACCCTTGATATGCCTGTCATTATCCTTATTTTTAAAATCCATTAGGATATGGGTGCACTGTCAAGATACTGTAAAAGTCACTTTGTTAGTATTTGTGAATGCACTGATGAAACATTCCTGCTCTTCTTAGTAACTACTCAAGGGCTATGAATGACAAAAGAATGTGTGGGGAGAAGGATTCCAGTTAGAGAGCTGGATTTAACTATCATTAGGGTCATTTCTCCCACCTTCCCCCAGTCACACGTTTGACAGCTCTTTCTGAACACAAGCAGCGCAGTTTTGTATATGTAGTGCATTGTAAATCTAGTGCTGCGCCCACAGTGCAAAGGAATATTTGCATCTTTCTTTTCACTTAACAGGAAGAATATGTGCAAGAAGGAATCAGATGGACACCAATAGATTACTTCAACAACAAAATAGTGTGTGACCTTATAGAGAACAAAGTGGTAAGTATTTAGAACAAACAGATGGAAAAAACAAGATTTTTCTCTAAAATAATTGGGCAACTGCTTTGCCGTCAAGAACATTCATAGGAAAAATGCAAATACTGTGCAGAACTGTTGTTCAGTCACTGAGTCATACTAAGCCTATATATAAATCTTATATAACATGTCTTATAAGAGCTCTAAGATATATGTTATCCAAGATATTGACCAAAAAGAGAACCATAAGACAGCATGATTGATGCGTGACTAAAAAAATATAAGGAGTGAAATTAAACTTTTTTTCCACCTAAATTTATCATGAACTTCACGACATATTCTGTATGTGTCCCTGGGAGATACATTTCAGTTTGGGGAAGCTACGGTACTGGCATCCTTTGTGGTACTGTTGCAAATTAAGTGAAAACCAGTGAAGAGAAAGCATTAGAAGTGTTGTAGATAAAAGAAATGTTGTGTGTCTTTGCTCCACAGAATGTTTTGCAATTTAAAGTCTTTATGTTCTAATTTGAAGTGACAGCAAATGTTGAGTTGTCCTTTAGGGCAGAAGTAGGTTGTTCTTCAGCTAGTTTTTGTCCTCGTGTAGGCCGGGTGACTTCAACAGTAGCTCAAGTACTATAGTGACTTGTGCTTGAAAGCACATCAGATTTTGCCCATCTCCTTGTGCACCAGGATAAGTGGGAAGAAGGCAGGTTTTCTGTCACAATTTAGATATTTCGCTGTAGATTTGTCCAACTACAGCATGTGAATTTAAATACTTACCTCAGACATACATTTATGTTTTGGTGGAATGAGAAAGAAGATTGCTTTGTGAAGGAATTAAAACTTAAACACATGTTGGGCATTTTGATGTTTTTTTGTGTGTGTTTTTTTTAAACAGCAATCATTGTTTTCTCCATCATTCCCTACTGTCACTATCATTAAAAATGCAGTGTCTCTCCTTAAACTATTTGCATGCTTGTGTACAAATGAATCTCTACTGTGAACTCTACTGATGGAGGGGGAATTCTTGCTCTGACGTTGCTCTAGTGTTTCTGAAACTGGCATAATATTTTTTTTCCTGACTTTTTGCTGTTTTTTGGTTTTTTTTTCCCAATGCATTAGAATCCCCCCGGGATTATGAGCATTTTAGATGATGTGTGTGCTACAATGCATGCAGTGGGAGAAGGCGCTGACCAAACGTTGCTTCAGAAACTCCAGATGCAGATTGGGACTCATGAACATTTCAACAGCTGGAACCAGGGATTTATCATTCATCATTATGCTGGAAAGGTAAGGTAGAAAATCATCACTGAATTCTGTGTAATGTATTTATAAAGAAAAAGAACAGTAATGAAAGGAAGGGGGAAGCCATGTAGAGGGCTGTTTGTTTTCAAATAGATTATCTCAGGAGATGGTGTCCACCTTTCACAGTGTAGGGAGCTTAGAACAAATATGCCCTTACATATGTCCCTTCCTTAGGAGAGATGAGTTTGGGCCTTGCTGCTATCAAACGTAGTAACCAGATAATGTAATAAGTAAATGCTCCTAGTTTTTCTTCATTATCTTAATTGTTGGTTATATTAGCAGTGAATTTAAAGAATTCAGATATAAAGATGATCTGTAGGTGATGATATACCAATAAAACTGGGAACAGAATGTACAGTTCTGTCTCCTTTGGGTATATTTCTCAGACTGTTCGTGATTTCCTGCAGATATAGTTAATAAGAGTAAACCCATAATATGCAAAAATTTTCTTCAATAAAATTTCATATTAAATTATGTCATATTTCATTCACTAGCTGCATAAGTCTTTTCATTGAATTTAAATATACAGATGAGATTACTTTGTTGTGAAAGAGTTAACTAATAATATATGCAAGGATTTAGTGATCATGGTAGTATCTTTAGGTTATACCAGACTAACCCAAAAGTTCAGAACAGCTACTAATCAGGACAGGATTTCAATTTTCTTCAATTATTGGGTTCTCACCACAAACAATCAATTTCCACCTTGGCCCAGGTATCTTATGATATGGATGGATTCTGCGAGAGAAATCGGGATGTTCTTTTCATGGACTTGATTGAACTCATGCAGAGCAGTGATTTGTACGTAAGCAAAACTTGCTTAAAGCTAGGAATACTGTGTTAGTTCAGATGGATGCAGAGGGCCTGACTGCACCACTTTGCAAATTGTGAACTCAAATGCATAAAAGTGGGAATAAAACATCGCTGCAGTAGAATAGTATCACTTGCATTATATTGACCTTCGTTTTCTGCAAATCTGAATAAGTACGGTACTGCAGTGTCAGAATCAAATGGTGTAATAACGGCCATTTGTTTTGGCCTCAAACAAGGTCATCAGTGACTTGGCTTCTCTCAGAACAGGCGCTGTTTTAGCATATAAAGTAACATTTTGTTGTTAAGTATTTTAATTAATTGAAGCTTACTTTTTAAGAAGTGCATATTTCTTCTAGACTAGAAGTCTGGTATCACATCTTCCAAGGCTCACTAAAATAGCAAGGGATCTCTATGAGTAATGAAACTCATGGAAAACACTAATCTTAAAATAGATTTGATACAACTCCAGATTAATAGAAATAGCTATTTATATTCTCCTCAACTATCAACTTTTACAGCATATTCCTTGACATTCCTGCATTGAATTGTCTTTCTATGCCAACACTGTTTTATTAATTCTTCCCTAGGCCTTTTATAAAGGCTCTATTTCCTGAAAATCTTCAAGTGGACAAGAAGGGCCGTCCTACCACTGCGGGCAGTAAAATCAAAGTACGTCTAGTTTTCTGTGTTAGTATGTGCATATATGGGTGTGTGTTTGTGTGCGGATAGCTAAAAATAAAAGTTGTCTGTCCAGACATTTGCAAAGGGAGATGTCAGCACTGTCTTGATTGCAAAGGGATGCATTGTTTCAGCTGTTAGAATGGTGTTTTGCCCAGCATCACTGTTCATTAAATGTCTTGTTCAGTGGCATTCTACAGCAATGAATTTTCCAAGTGAGCAGTTGACAGTAGTGATAACAGTCCTTGCCGGTGTGCATAATGAATGAGCCCGTTCACACGGCCACTTGGTGTCCTACAGATAACTGGTCTCTTTTGTAGTGCAGAAATGCGGCAGCACCTGATCCAACGCCTACAAAGTCAACAGGAGTCTTCCTATTGACCACAATGTGCCTTGAATAAAGCAGCAAGCGTTAGAAGGCAAGCATTTTTTTGGAGGCTGGCTGTAAAATATATGCTTAGATTACACGTTTGCAGACTTTGGAAATCGGTATTTTTATCAGCCTCTTTCCCCACATTCTGTCCTGACAGTCAAGTTCACCTGATGCATTCCTTGTCCCTCCATGTTTTTATGTAATAGTTTAGATGTATTATATAGCTGGAGGTAATGGTGCCTTCTGTTACCGATCGTTTTTTCATGAGGTGCATATTATCCCAAGACACTTTGACTGAAAAACACCAAAGTCAACTGGATCCTGTCAACTGAATCATCAGCAGATGGCTGATAATTTTAAAATTCTCTCACAGGATTTACGCTGTTCAGCTCAGATCCTGTTGTTTTCCCTTAATTTTACAGAAACAAGCAAATGACCTTGTTGGCACCCTGATGAAGTGTACGCCCCATTACATCCGCTGCATCAAACCAAACGAAACAAAGAAGTCTCGAGACTGGGAGGAGAGCAGGTATGGATAAGCAGAGTATGTGATGAGAAACAGTGCTAATAGTCCAACAAAGCCACAAAAATTCCTAATTTGTAATCATACCACCTACAGATGAACAGAACTAGCTACTATAAAACCTTCAGAAATGAAATCTGGCATGACCTCTCCCACAATTTGAAGATAAGCTGTGGTCACTTTGTCTGAATCAGCGATTAGTATATGGAGTTCTCGGCTTTTCTCATATCAGTTATGAATAATCAACATTTGCATAACAGTAACACAATGGGTATATTAAATACTCAGTTTTCCATGTAGAATTTGCACACCAAATGCATTGTATATCAGTTCTAACTTTTGCTTTATGCTTTGAAAAGAGCTTCTATTAAGGTAGCTAAAAAGCCAGCAGAATGTCTGCGTCTGCTTTTATGTATCAAACTTACCAAAAAGTCTCTGTACCCAAGAGTGTAGAAGGTTCCTTTTTTACTTTTACTTCAGTTTCATAAGCCAGCTCTTTAAAGAGAATTCATTAGAATATCATATCAGGTGGTTATATATATGTTAAATAGATGTGTAAAACATCAGCTTGGTTTCTCTCATCTGTTTTGAGGCATCTTTAAGTACACGATGCTTTATAGCATCTTCCTGTTATCTGAAAAAAGGATTCTCTTCTTTTTTGCACTGAAGTAGGTGATCAGTATGGTATGTATACTATGTGAGGTCCTAATATAGATAACATTTTTTTACTATCTACCAACTACTTTTGGTATCAAAGTGCTGATAAAGCAAGTGGTTAATTTTATCGCAGTGAAACCACCTGTCTGATAAAAAGCATTCCTGGCCATATCAATACCACAGCAGCCTCCCGTTGCTGCCATTGCCTGCGGCCTGGCTCCCTCCCTCCCGCAGATGTAGAGCGGGACAGAAGCCGCAGTTGGGGCTGCGTGGAGGTGCCGTTCGGGCCCTGGCAGGAAATGCAGACCGTCTTTCTCCAGCCTTTCCACCCATGAAAATCCAACTGTGCAGCACTTCGTTCTCCACAGATACTGGGGACCAAAGGAGGAAAGTAAATAATCCTGGAAGAAGTATGTCTAAAACTTTTACCTGTAAGTTGAAGGGCTTTTAAAGTCAACCATTTACATCTTGGAAAAGAAGCCTGTTGTTGTGGCAGGTGTTGCTAGGAAACCAGTGAAACAAACCAACAAAAGCCTAGTCCTGAGAAAAGGCCAGCTTTCAGGAAACCCCTTCGGGAGCAAAACCGGGCAGTTTCTTCTTGGTTTGCCCATAATGAGCATGATACTTGGCAAATGCGGCAGCTACTGAGAACAAATGAAATACCAAGGATTGTGTACTCTAACTCAGACACAAGCGGAAGGAGTTCTTATAATGGTAATCCTTCATCTCTCTTTAAAAATACTAATGTTCTCTCCCATTTCAAACAATGATTTCCCATATATTATATTGGGACCTCACATAGGATACCACGGTAACAGTTAGTGACAGGTCTGGGGAAGAGAAACTTATATGCATATGACAACTCAAACTTAAGTTTAATTTTGTTGTTTTGTGATTTTACTAAAGTTTGTTGTTGAGGGAAAGAAAAACACTGAGTTTGTGCTATTTTCCTGAATGTTGGTTTAGGGTTTTTTGTTTTCTTCTGTGATCACTTAATGGTGTATCATACATACGCAGCAACAGGCAGTGTGGTGGGCACAGTGTACCTGCTCTGCGTATTAGTAGCCTGTACTAGACAGTGAAAATGGGACAAAAAACCTTGACAAAGCCTGTCTTACTTCGTGCTCACAGAAGCCATGTCACTCTAGCTTTGTGCTGCTGTTGAATAATTCCATAATATTTAGCACTGAAACATAGACCTTGTGTAATATTTAAACCTCGTATAATAGCTTAGTTATTCAAAAAATTGGGGTGTTCTTGAAATGTGTTTTTGTTCAGGTCCTGGCACAGCCGCTTGGACTTATATTCGAAATTGCTGCATTAGCTGAATTCCCAGACCCTGACCTGCTTGAGGCTGCTGCCTGGAAGGAGATGTTCAGTGTGCCTTTTCTCAGAAAGAACAGGAAAAACCAGAAAAATGTCTCAAATTCTCTGTTGCTGGACATTAATACTGGCAGGACATAAGAAAGTGGGAGTAATACTGTTGCTCCAGTGCATTATTCCAGATGTGAACAGGAGGGAAAGCTATAAACAGGAAAATATATTTTTGTCCACCAACTTTCTACTGTACCAGAATTCTTGGAGTGGGTACAAAATATACTTTATTCCTTGAACACAGCAAGATTTAAATGTGCAGTATTTTTATTTTAAGCTAAAACAGCGGTATAACTTATTTAGTAAAATATCTCTCATAACTGCTCTTTAAAAAAAAAAAAGGAAATAACTAAAGGGCTTTTGTCATTTGCAGCATGGGATTTCAATTTTTTCCCCTTTATACTATGAGTCATGTGAAAAGAATGTCTCAACCAAAAAAAAAAAATCAATGGGCAAAACACTTCATATTGAAATTTAACATTTCAAAATAGCTACAGAAATAACATTGAATTAACCGAGAGTTTTTCAGGATTTGAAAAATCTTTTGTAAAAATCAGAAAATAGTAAGCAAAACAAAATTAAATGGCTCCTTATAGGCTCACTTTTTTCAATTACATATAAATAAATGCTCTTTTATAAACTAAAAGACTAAAAGTCTTAACAGCTCCTGTATTTCTGATTGAAAGCTAAAGCTACTATAATTTGCTCTCTAAAAGAACAGCAACAGAGGCCCCTGAACACCACATTTCAGTTAAAAACTGGCATTGCCTCTTCCAGCCTGACTTAGGTGAGCAAATTAAGGAAATGCAAAGGAAAGCTGCAGGAGTCATACATTGTTAAGGAAGTAAACTGAGATTCTTCAGACCCCCAAACGTTAAATAGGAGACCAGCAGGGTACGTAAGAAGGAACATCAAATAATGTACCACAGCTCCAGAAAGAGGAAAAGGTGCCAAAAGGAAGCTGCCTTCTTTTTTTTGTGGTGGTTGTTTTTCTGCTTTGAGATTCATGTGGGCATATTTGTTCCCTTTTTAGAACCTAAATGAACATGTTTTGCATGAGGGAACTGTGGTGGTGTTGGGATGAGGAGGTTTTGGTTTGCGTGTGCAGCAGGGGGCTCTTTCTGCGGGGCTGGTACCGGCCGGTTTCTTTGTCATTGACGTGTGCCCTGAACAAACGTGCCAGGCCTGCCTCAGCCACTCCTCTGCCTCTCCTCCAGTCCTTCCTTTGCAGCATGCTAACGTTAGGAGGAACGCTAGCTTTTCAGGGGTATAGCGGCCTTCTCATTCTTTGTGTAATGGAAGTGTGGCATTTGGGGCTTTCTCCAGCATCAGGTTTGGTCCCTTTTCCAGAACGAACGAAAAAGAGCTGCTGTCTGCTACCGTTGATGTTTGAGATTTATAAAACAGGTGAAACGTGCAACAGAAGAACACAAAACTATTTCCTGCGCCCTTAGATACCAACTATGGAGGTGTAATTGTATAGGCTGTAGTTACTTAGCCTTTTATGGGTAATAATATTAGACAGGAAACTTAAACACAACTTCAATGGGAAGTTAAACTCTAAAATAAATGCTAAGGTGAACTTGCTACATACATTTCAGTAATGTAGTCTACCTGCCTTGAATATTTTTCCTTCCATGCAGTGTGAATGGTAATGCCCAAGAATAGATTCATGTACCTGTGTATGAATTTTAGAAATCAATAGTCTTTAAACATGATCCAGACTTTTAAGAACACCTTAGTCTACAAATATGCTGAAATAAAATGGATTGTAAATCTAGCACTGTTTTTCTCCACAGGGTAAAACATCAAGTGGAATACCTAGGTCTGAAAGAAAATATTCGAGTAAGAAGAGCTGGCTATGCCTACAGGCGGGTGTTCAAGAAGTTTTTGCAGAGGTAGGGCAATACTCCTTTTGGACTGTTACAGCACAGTTGTTTACATGATGAGGAGGAAAACAAGAAGTTGCACGTTTTGAAAGCTTCTCATTTCCCACTTTCCTTTTTCTCCCATTTACCTTGCTCACAATCTGGGTTACACAGAGATTTCTAACTGTCTTAAAGACTGGCTTTGTGTCTTTGAAAGTCTTTTCATATTTCTGTAAACCTGTATAAGAACTCAGTTCTTTTTGTAGTTATAAGAGGGTTCCTCAAAGTTAAGGGACCTTAGGAGCTGTAGAGCCTGCAGTGTGAGTGCCTAGCTGCTGCCCTTTGTAAAACGTTACTGCTCTTGCTCTCCCAAGGGCAGAAGACAGGTAAAGAAAAGCATGCCTGCCGTTCACATGTAACCAGTGACCTTAGCTTAAGTTGCTCCTTGCATCCTTCCCCTGGTGTTGCAGCAGCTGGGAATGGTTACAACTTAGACCACTGCAGCTGCTCACTGAATGAAAGCAAGTCAGAGCTGTACCCCCAGTCCTCAGTGTCTCAGGATCAGCTGCTAAGATGATTAACTACCTCCGCTAGCTAATTAAATCCTCTTAAATAAAAGTAATTTCAAGATTTATACAACATTTAGATTCTGGGTTTTAGAAAATTGAGACGTACAGCTAATGAATGCCCGAAGTGGGGAATTACGTGACAAATCAGATTTTGTTGGAAGTCTTTGTGTTACATTTGAGAATATAAAACAAAAAACCCAGTAAGTTGTTGCAAGGAATGGAGTATAATTAATCAGACAGCTCAGAACAAAGCCATTGATAGTACTTCATAATACAGAGAAAGTTCTAACCAATAGACAGACCTAAAATATCTTAAAGTATCAACTCAATTTTAATTAGGGTGCAATTTGAAGTCCCTTTTTTTTTTTTTCCACGATGTTCAAGCCCAAACACATAAACATGGTCTGCTTCAGGCTGCATTAGTTAACAGAGAGTGTTGCTGATGCAGAATAGCAGGTCAATAATACGTATTAAGTCAAGCCTCCACGGTTGCTGAACACTGATTGTGAGGGCTGTGCAAACCTGCCCGAGGTCTGCACAAAGGAAAGCTACTCGGTACTTGTAGAAGGTGAATAGATTTCTATACTTTATATGTAGACATCTACAAGCAACTGCAACCATTCGTTATGGAAGGAATCCGTTTGTTTCAAATCAGTCTTCTTAAATTTAACATTTTGTTGTGAGGAAAACTCTCCTGCAACCTTTCCATTCGCAGTTCCGTAGCATCCAGAACAAGCTCTGCTCTGACAGCCCGAGCCGGTGTGAGTAGACGGGCTGAGGCATGGGATGGCCAGGAAGTGCATGCTTGGACACTCGTTTGCATTGGGAGCTCCTTGGCAGCTCCAATTAGTGGAGATTTCTGGGCTGAATAGACTTTTATGTACAAAATTTACATTTGCATGCAGAAAGCCACAGTCTCTGAAAAGGCCTATGTGTTTCAGAGCAGAACCCGTCTGAAAGCTCAACTCCATACTCGCACACTTAGACATAGGACCTAATTGCTCACTCTAAATATATAATAGGTAACTTTTGGGGGGCAGTCATGACTTGAAATTGTTTCAGAAGCATTTAAAGATCACACTTAGTACTTGTGCCAAAACCCTGTGTAAGATCAAATTACACAAGCTTGAAAAACCTAGGTACGTGTATATTGAGAGCACCGGTTTAATGAGAATCATGCGTAAGTACATTGAACTGCTATTTCTAAACACCAGTGAAAAATGATAGAATTGTCATGTTACAAACTTGTAAAATTCTTAATTGGTGCATGTTATAGAATAACCTGCTGCTTCTGCCCTGTAGACTTGTCACACCAGTAAAATGTATGAAGTTAGAGTTAATGAAAAAGGAGAATTTAAAATGTATTCCTATTTTGTAGCCAAGAGCTTTACTTATATTAAAAGGTCTTAAGTCATGTTTTCCCTTGTGCCCTCCTTTACAGCTCAGAAGAGGCAGGAAATAATTTGTAACATGCTGAAATGTAGCATCAAATTCTATTGTGTGGAAGGTAGCAGTTTCAAATGCTTTTCTTAACATCAGCTCCCTTAAATTCAGACTTGCTTAGGCCCACCTGTACAACTGTACTGTTGGCAGTACGTGGTGAACCTGCAAAAGACGCTGTTAACTAAGTTGGGAGTTACTTGAACTTACAACTCCTTACTAGGTTGCATCTATTTATCCTATAATACTGATAAATTACATAAATATAAAAGCATACACATCAGCTGTAAACATAGATTATGTATAATATACTTCTATATTTAGGATGGTAGAAGAGCCACTTTGTTACACCGTCATGCAGAGTACCTGAGTATTCGTTAACTAATAATAGGTTTGAACATAACATCAGGAGACCCTTTTGAATCCTACTGAATTATTCATAAGTTAGCTTTCTCTTTTCATATACTTGCTATTCAGAGTTGTTTGGTTTGTGTGATGTGTTCCTTTTAACTGTTTGCTCTTTTTCTTTGTGTGGTGTTGGTATTTAAGTTGCATGGAACTGTTTCTGCTTCCTGGCTGGATAACATTTTAGATATTACAAGAATGAGTAATGAACATTCCCTTAATTCATTTTCTAACAATTCCTCCTGGGTTTTTTTGAGAAAATTTTATTAGGAACTGCCTAAGTCTTTTTAAGGAACAAGAACTTGGGAATTACAACAAACTGAACTACATACTTTTTTCATTAGTTGAATAATTTTACTAAGAAGTTTGTGTAACTCAAGTACACTTAAGGCATTTTAAAAAAAAAAGTTGTTGAGAGTAAAGAAAAAAAAAACATTTTGGGGAGAAGTTTGTCACATCTTTAGCTGTTCTCCAGTCTCATAGTCAAAGGGATCTAAATAGCTTCTGCTAGAGAAGGTACTTGTCCATGGACATGCTGAGGCCGCTAAAGCCCGTCGGTGCTCCTGGGTGGGCAGTGGAACAAGGCAGCTTTGTAACTCCAGCCTAAGTTAAGCCTGAAAAAGTGGGAAGTTTAAAAGGTACCGCAACCAAGCACCCGCC
The DNA here is from genome assembly GCA_013399365.1 of Pampusana beccarii. Lineage (NCBI taxonomy): Eukaryota > Metazoa > Chordata > Aves > Columbiformes > Columbidae > Pampusana > Pampusana beccarii. Next base: position 475,259 of record VWYH01008204.1, on the reverse strand, counting down.
TCATTTTCAAGGCTTAAAGAGAACGAGACAGAAGACCACTCACCTCTTCCCATCAAAGACGTGGTATTATAGCACCTCCCTGCCTCCTTCCCTACCCCTGGTGCGCTCGGTTCTGGTGTTCCCTCCAGGTAGCACCGACATCACTGTACCCTTCCCCTTGTGCTGGAGGGCAAGCCAGAGGCTTCTGGGATAGAGCCAAGAATGGCTCCTTGCTAACTGCAGGGCAGCTGCTGAGCAGGTGGGATAGGAGCATGAGCTGCCCGCTTGGGAACACAAAAGGCCCTTGTGAGAGGTAAGGCAGAGAGAGAGGGATTAAGTGGGAAGTTGGCCGCACATTTAGGAATGAGTCTCAAATACCGAGTGTGCAGGTACTTAAATCTGGACCATAAGTCATTGCTAGTAAATAACCTTGGCCCTGGACCTAAGGAGGTCACAGCAGAACTTTCTGTAATTACCTAGTGCAGTTACCAAATAGTAGCTTAGCATCTGGCAACTCCTGGACACTGTTGCCCTTCTCATTTCAGTTGTTTGGTCTTGCTAAACAAGTAATATCTTAATACTGTGCATCTTCCCACACTCCAAGCTTCTGTAAGTCCCACCAGAATTGTCAGCCCTCCCCCCAGGTTAATACTGGCTTAGATTCAGTGGTATTCTGCTGCTGTTTGATGTCAGGTTTTAATCTCTTCTCGTTGGTGGTTAAGGTATGCCATTCTGACCAAAGCAACCTGGCCTTCCTGGAAAGGAGAAGAGAAACAAGGAGTTCTGCACCTGCTTCAGTCAGTCAACATGGATCCTGACCAGTACCAGCTTGGGAAATCCAAAGTTTTCATCAAAGCTCCGGAGTCTGTAAGTGTGGCAGAACATGAGTCTTCAAATATGAAACCGTTTTGCTGAAATAAAAGGCCTGCCCACCCAGAAGTTGAGCATGGTATCTGCAAAGGTGGGAGAGGCATAAGAAAGTGGAGCTGGCAGGTCTGTCATTTGCCTCCAGGCTGTGCAGGGATTCCAGACACTTTTATAGTGGGCACAGTACAGAAGGACCTTGCATCATTTTGATACTAATACAAGGAGCATTAAATGCATCAAGAAGAGAAGACGGGATACGAAGGTGCTTTGGTGTCAGGTTGCGCATTGTGACATTCCATGAGAGGATTTGTCATATGAAGCAATACTATGGCATGAAAACACACCTGTGACCATTAGCCCAAGAAAACAGGTGCGCTTCTCAGTGCAAGAACTACTGATGAAAATAGAGTAGTCCCCAATTAGAGTAAGGATGTGTTTTGTATCATCGAGAAAATCAGTGTTCCAGAATGACCACAACTTGAAATCCTATTCAAAGAGAACGTTAGGGAGGCATCATCAGGCTGGTTTTATCCTGTGGCTGATAAAGTGCACAAAATCTGTTGGAAAATAGTGTTCTTATATCACTACGCAGGAAAATTGTCAAGGAAAAAACTGTGCTCTGCTCATCACCATGTATTCCTTGTTTATCAGAAGCAATGGGGCTCCGTTTGTGTAGCATACTTTGCAGTTGAGCATTAGGTGCTTTACCTGAAGTTACATATCAAAATAAAAGCAGAACACTTGTATTGCTATCATTTTGTTTTCCAGAAACATATTTTTTGCTCTGTGTAACAACAGTAATTCAGGCAATGATACTGCTGTGCCCAATCACGCGGTAAGATCTCTGGGAAAGGGAAAAAAATAACACCTCTCCAAGTCATAATAGAAGTTGTGTTGTTTCTACCATAAATAGGGTAAGATAGTATCATCTCTGTTCAGGAATAGTGGGACTACCTTCCTGCCATCTGAGAGACATGTTTACATAGCAAAGCATTTAGCATTCAAGATGTTATTAGAATACTTCAGTGCATGTTGGCCGAGCAGGAAATTCAGGAATAGGATTAATCCTACTTAGTCATTGCACGCAGCACCTTAGCCAGCCAGTTACGAGGAAGTGTGAGCTTCATCTGCTCTCCTCGGTAGCACGGGCCATGGTTTATTTCCTAGGATTATTGGGGAGCTTTTTCTTACAAAATCGGTGCAATAGCCTTGGACAGCAGTGGATGTCTTTGATATGACATGTCTTTCTTATGACATGACCCTTGTGATTTTTAGCCCTTTTACTGATGACCTCAAGTTTATTATAGGGTGGTGGCAGGAACACATTCTGGTCAAGTATCTGTTTGAATTAATACAGGCAATTTAGTTGCTTGTAAGTTAAGCAACATCTTGTAGACCTGTGTTCATTATCTTACACTGTAGCAAACCTGATTTTCTTGTTTTTGCTGTGAAATTATTTTGCATCTCTGCCATTCATTGCAGTTAGTTATGAACCAAATGCAATATCAGTTTGGGAGAGAAACAATTAAGGGAAGAAACCAAAATATTTTTTGTGTGGTGGCTGTTTTCTCGATGTTCTGCTACTTTACAGATAAATCAATCCAAATTTTTTAAGTATTTTTGTTTTCAGTTTTATGTAATAAATCATATAAGGCACTATCTTCCTTTCCTGGCTGCTGCCATACCCCAAGCTCGCTGTGTTTGCCCCTTCAGCAGCCGTATATTCACAAGTGGGTGGGTTTTATCCTGGTTGATGTGTTTGAAGTGAAATAATTTGCTAGCTTCTGTCTGCTGTTTAATAGCCACGTGCTCACATGGGCTTGATGGATCTAGTTCCCCTGCACGCTGAAGTAGCCAAGATGTTAATATCCTGTACCTCAAAATCATGTGCTACCAGGTCATTTCCAAGACGACGACACTGTTTTTTAGTGGATGCATCTTCCTATTCTAATGCACTTTGTAGAATTAAGTCTTTGTTGGTGTATATGTCATTTAATGGCATATCTGTGAGTTTTACTGAAGGGCAGTTCTGCTGTTTAAGACATGAGGTCAACTGGCAATAGTAGAACTTTTTCGGGTTGCATTTTATTTTAATTCAAATTTATGCTTTCAATTACTGTTTAAATTTTCTTTTAAAATTTATTTTCTGAAAAGCCCCGAAATCCATTTTTAAACAAGTACTAAAAATAGTCTGGGCCTTTTTCATTTTAAGTTGAAAAATCTTCTATGAGCTAGATATTCTAAGGCTTGATTTATATCTTTTAGTATCAAAGACAATCATCTCTCGTCTTGTATTACTGAAGTATTGGCTAGGGTTATATTACTTTTGAGAAAAATAATTTTTTAGGTGATAAATGAAAATTTTTATTTCTACCAGCAAAGAGAGCACCTGTTGTGGTTGATCAGATGAAAAATACTTGATTTGCTCAGGAGTGTGGGGGAGGCTTCATCATACTTATTGTAGAAAAGCATCTATTCTGTATATTTATTTTCTAACTTATGAACCATATTTTCACTCAGTGTTTTCAATGAACTTCCTTAATTGTGACCCTCGACTGCGGGTGACAGACTAATTTGCACTGAGATTTTGCAGTTAGCCATTACTGATAGAGAAACAGGTGACGAGTGTCGGTGAGAGCCCACATCAGCATTGTTACTGCAGCCTGAAGTGCACGAGGGTTCGACCACGGCCCTGCTGAAGCTGAGGAAGCTTCTGCATCAGAGCACTGGTGCCGGTGGGCTGAAACCCTGTGGGTTTGGTGTGGCTTTTTGTTGTTGCTTTAATAAGTTGACTCAAGACGAGAGCTGCCAGCTGTGAAATAAGGTGGGTGGCAGAAAGGAGGCTTCCTTATTTACATTTCCATCAAACACCTGAACAAATAACTCTGTACAAGAGCAAGCATGGAAATGCATTGCACTAGATTAAGTTTCCTTTTTAAGATCAATGGGAGCAACAGTATTTTTCTAACTCTGCATTGTTTAAGGCAGCAAATTAAAATAAGAAGGATCCCAAGGTCCAGGTTTGCTTCTTGAACCTGAACCTGTTTGGGTTTTTTTTAAATACAAATTTTGTTTGTTGAAAAGTAGAAGGAATGTCTTTATGAATATTTTACACACAGAGGGAAATATTAATAATGTCATGTCGGTGGACTGATGCAGTACTGTAAATGTTAGCCAAATGCTCGTGCTTCTAATGAGACAACACTTAACTAAACTTGAAGTATGTAAAGGGTTATGGTGAAATATGTGGTGTCCTACAATAATTATGAAGTTGTTCTAATGCATTAATTTTACCTATGTTTTAGCGGGACCTGGGAACTTCTCAAAAATGGGGATGCATCTTCCATTTCAGTTTTGCTAAATCAGCATTTCCTCTTGAATTCTGATAACATTTTAGACCTCAAAAATCTTATTATGTCATTCTGAAATGCAAGATTGTAGTTGTAAATGCTGCAGCTAGCCAACAAACTTCACTGCTGGCAAAGAATGGAGCCAGTGGACGCGAGTATGGAATTCAGACAGTGAAGAAAGCTGTGTGTGAATACAGCGCGTTATGCTACACATTGCACAGATTCCCATAGACACGGTAACATTCTGACAAGAGAAGTGTGAATTTGGGAGAATGTGAAGATGGAGGCTGGGTGGATGCCCTTGAGTTGCACTAGTAGAACATTTCAGAGAGAATCCGTATTCCTCTTCCTTCATCGTTTGGTATCAAGATTAATGGGTAGACTGGTAAGAGTCAGAACCACTTAAGCATCAGATGTTCCTTCCAGAAAAGGCTACCCTACCATTCTGGTCTCAGATCTCACGGTTGGGGTACAGGCACCAGCTTGGATTTAGAGTGAAAGGCACTGGAAAGTTGTCGAAAGTAAAAATGGCTTTTTCCTGAACTTTTCATGTAAAATGTTTGACCCACCCTACTGTCTCTTTGTGCAGCTGTTTTTGTTAGAAGAGATGAGAGAGAGGAAGTATGATGGGTATGCCAGGGCCATCCAGAAGGCATGGAGGAAGTACGTGGCCAGGAAAAAATACGTACAGATGAGAGAAGAAGGTAGGTCGTAACTTCTGATGACAGATATTTCACAAATGGTTCCAGGAACAGAAAGTGCCACAAGAGATGAAGGAAACCTCTCCCTCTCTATAGAGCAAACCGTCGCATTGCAGATGGCTGTGTAGGAACGGCTGCGGATCGTTGGAGCCCTGAGGCACCAGCGGTGAGGCTGGCTGCTCCGCACGCGCGGCTTTCTAGGACTTGCCAGGGTTTTGCTCTCAAAACAAAGCCAGCCTGAGTAGGACAGATCAGTGACGTCCGGGGAAGTGAAAAAGCAAAAGTTTCCCACAGTTATACAGGACCTACAAAAGGTTTATAGATTATATAAATCAATCCAAGGCCTGTAATGCTTAGTTGCTTGTGTCACCTGGGTTATGTGAATGAACAGCATTCTGGTTTTGGAAGAGTTAATCTTTAGTTTTGAGCAATGAGTGAGAAATTCCTTAGTTCCAGAAGCCCTTGTAATTCATCAGAACTGAGCTTGCCATCAGTGTATTTCACTAGGAATGGATTTAATAATCACATGGATGCTTAGTAGCAGTGTTTATTCCATATTATAAACTATTTGGTTATCACTTCTTCCCAGAAAGTTCTGCTTGAAAGAGTTAGCTCTTTCAGATCATCAGTTTAGAAAATGTAGTTAATACTATTAATCAATGTTTATTTTTTCGTATTTAAGCATCAGATCTATTGCTTAACAAGAAAGAGAGAAGACGGAACAGCATTAACAGGAATTTTGTGGGAGATTACATAGGCATGGAGGACCGTCCGGAGCTGCGCCAGTTTGTGGGCAAACGGGAGAAGATCGATTTTGCAGACACTGTAACTAAATACGACAGACGGTTTAAGGTAGGTTTAAGAGCAACATGCACTAGTGATTCTGCTAGGGAGTTACAGATGTCTTTACCATCTTTTAATAGAAACTCCACCACGTTAGTGTCGTACCATCGAGGATACCAGCTTGAAAAAAGTGTATTTGTCCCAGAAGACTTTCGGGGAAGCAGTTACATTCATCCTTGTTGGAACATTGCCATCGTCAAACCTGGTGTCCCAGGATGAAGGTTTTATAGGACTTGCTGGGCAGAAAGCTGCCTTAGTTAGGACATGGGGAACAAAGCTGCTTTTCTGTCCTGTGCAATCTGGGGTCAGGTGATTAATCACAGCAAGATTCTTTTCACTTGAACCAAAGACTGACAGTGTTACCCCGAATCAGAGTACATTATATACCTTTGGAACAGCATCACAACATTAGTGCATTGATCTCTACGTAGCTATGTATTTTCAAACAATTCTGTGTTTCAGAGCGTGAAGCGAGATCTTGTCCTCACTCCGAAGTGCATATACCTGATTGGGCGTGAAAAGATAAAGCAGGGTCCGGAGAAAGGCCAAGTGAAGGAAGTCTTAAAGCGAAGGATGGAAGTGGAGAGAATTCTTTCTGTTTCTCTAAGGTCAGTACCTCGAAAATATCTTTCCATTGACAGAGAAATTTGTGTAGGATGGAGGAAATGAGTTGATTGATGAAAGGTGAATTTCTTAAGCTATATTAATTGAATCATGTAAACAGAGAAAGCCAAAGCTTTATTTTCACTCCCAGCCCTAGTAAGTGTGTTATAGCAATAGATGTTTATGTTTATAGCCAACACACATTTTCTTACTAGTCATTAGAATGTTTCTCTCGTACTGGGCACACCTCTCCAGTGTGTCCCCAAAGTGTATTCTATGAAGTGTATATTCAGTATCTACAAGCAGGTTCTAGTAAGTTTTGGCTCAAGATTGTATGCCAGAAACAATTCTTACTTCTAGAAGTATGCTATGTGCATGTCCACTGCTTCCTAAAGGGGTGTTCTTTCTCCGAGGAGCTACTAAAACCCTTGTTTCTAGTTGGATTTCACATGGCTTCTCTTGACTGAATGTTGAGCCAATCCCAGATTGCAGGAAACACCTGAGGTTAGGTGAGGAAAACCAGGAAGCAGCTACCCACAAGACTAGAGGATTCTTACCTAGATCATTCCTTCCCTTTGAAGATGAGCGTATGTACGTTGTACGTTGCATTATGTGTAATAATGTTTTTAATTTAGCTTATTGATTTTATTTTGTTGTAAAAACATTTCGTTTTGTATCTGCTAAAAGTAGATTCAGAATTACAAGCTATCAAACTGTCCAGGTATTCTTCCAAAACCAAACCCTAAAAACCTCTGGGGGCAAGAGATCTTTTCCCTGTTACCCTGTTAGTATGGCCCAACTTCAAAATGGGTATTGACTGTAGGTCTTAGTCTTTTCTTAAATATCTCATTCAGAACCTTGCTGAGGCTCTAGATTTGCTTGATGATAGGAAAGAAGGTCCATGCTCCCACTCTATTTTTATAGATTCCTTATTGCTATTTTTTAATACTACTTAGGTAAGTTTGTAGTTTCATACACTCCTCTCCAAACGATGAGAAAGACTTCAGAATTTGAAAGGAGGTTATGGAATGCAGAGGTGGATGACAGATTTTCAGAAAAACAGGCAGTGTACAAACTTATCTTTTACCTAAGGCCCCAAGTGGGCTAGAATTGTATTTTCACACATGGCAGTCAAGAGCACCTCTAGCAGCACTATGAAGGTTTTGTGATTTGCATTAAAAGGTACTCACAGTCTGTGGAAGGAGCTGCAGTCTTCAGTAACCAGGTGGAAAATGAGGCTCAGAAGGATAGGCCTGCCCCCTCCTTTCAGATTTATAGAGCCAGCAATCAGGCAAACCAGCTGGGAGAGGGAAAGGCAGGAGCATGCTCCAAGTGGGAAGCTGTTGATTGCTAGGTAATTAGGATCAGAAAACAGTGATGCTTACTTGGGGCTTCAGTCCTCCCTCAGTGACCTTCAAGTTTCCAGTTCACCTCTAATCACAAGTTTTGCCCAATAGATGGACTTTAATTGTAGCTTTAATAGCACATGTTCTTCTGGTTACAGTAATTACCGTAAAATGACTAAGTAGTATTCCTGTCTTTCAAAAAGGATCGCTTCAGGTATTCCATTATCAAGTCCTGCAAAAAACCCAAACCTGTTCTCAGAAAGCAGGACTCTATCATTAATGCTACATGGACTTTCTTATGTTTTTAAAAATTAATGATGAGTACTCTGCAAATGTCATTATAATGCTGGCTGTGTTTGCTGATGAAATTTTAATTTGAGTAGTATATGTTCTGATTTCTTTTCAGCACAATGCAGGATGACATTTTCATTCTACATGAACAGGAATATGATAGTTTGCTTGAATCGGTCTTCAAAACGGAATTTTTAAGCCTCTTATCAAAACGATACGAAGAGAAAACACAAAGAAAACTACCTCTGAAATTTAGCAATACGTGAGTTATGTTTTTTTCTTTCAATGCGCTTTTAAGAATGCGCTCGTTGTCGAGCTCCTGCCACTATGCTTTGTTTTAAAATCGTAAGAGGGAGCACCGTGTAAAAATCTGTATGTGCAAGGAGACCGGACTTCCTGGTTAGCTCAGCAGTGACAGGTTGGGATTGTACCTGGCCACGGTTCCCTGCCTGGGCATCGCAGAGGTGCCTTCGTTCTGCTGCCCACGGTGAGGCTCAGGGGTCGGCTGTGCCGGGCCAGCAGAGCCGAGGCCCCGCACGACCAGTGTGCAACCACAGCGCTGCGCTCCATCTCGGTGCTGCTGCTGCTTCCTACAAAGAGGAGGGAGCATCCTCTTCTTTAACCTGGACCTAGGAGTGGAAACATCACCATGAAGAGTCTGAAAGACAATGCCAGAGGCATAATGGTAACAATCTGAAATTCTGAAGTTTGTTGTGGGGACAGGGAACTGCAGGGTAATAGGCTAATTCTAAAGGAGCCTCATTAAGTAAATTATATCGGGAACTTTATAGAAACAGGCCTGAAAAGCCACAGAATGTTTGATGTGGATTTTAGCTGTAAGGACGTGCTGGAAACTATCCCAACAAACATGTGCTTTTGTTAAAGTCTTACCTGTTAAGCAGAGTAGGAACAGCAGGCCTTGGATTTGTAGGTTTATTTTTATTTTCTTTGAAAAAGTGAAAGAATTATAAAAGGTAACAGGAGATGATTACTTTAGTTTGGAAAGGGTGGAGTAGGACCGGTTCCTGTAGTGTGTACTCCTATACACCGGAAATCCAAAGCCAGCACCCAGGAGCAAACTTTTTTGTTCATGCATTGTACTCTGGGATCCTGCCCAAAACCAAACCATAACCTCCTTAGCTCAAATCTGGTTTAGAATTCAGAGCAAAGGGATAGTGTGGAAATGCTGGGAAGGAATATATGCGTGCGTGTGTGTGTGTGTGTGTGTGTGCGTGTGTGCATGTGAAAAAATAAAAAAAAAATTTGAAAGACTGAAGTTTATGTATGCAAAAACGTTTACTTCCAGAATGTGCACAAGGCCCACTCCTAAAGCATATATTGGCATATATGTGCCAATGTATATACATATATATACATCTAATGTATCTATATACATCTAGTGATACATACAGAAGTGTGTTCAGGAAAGGAGCACGCTAGCTTGCTGCAGTGGTGTGCTGCAGCGGCAGTGGTGTTCGATGCAGACACATACACCTTTGCACATTTTTCCTCAAAGCTCACTGTGCTTTCCATCTTCTCCAGGGCAACTGAAACTTCCTTTGAGTAGCTCTACCAGGAAAGTTAAAACAGCAGTTAAGAACATTCTTTTCTAAGCATGTAAAAGAGATTTAATGACATGGTTTAAGTCACTCAGGGAATACAGATGCTCAATCTAAGCTTTTGATTTTGTATTTCAAAGTTATTTGCTGCCAAGTGATATTGTCCTGATTTGACATGGAAATGCTTTTTAGTTTAGGGGTGGGTTTTTTTGGTTTGTTGGTTGTTTATTTGCTTTGTTTGGTTGTTTTTTAATTCGTGTGTTCATGTGCTTACGTTAGACTTGAAGTGAAGCTGAAGAAGGAGAGCTGGGGCCCCTGGAGCAGTGGTGGTTCTCGACAAGTGCAGTTTATGCAAGGCCAAGGAGATATAGCCATTCTCAAGCCAAGTAATAAAGTGCTGCAGATCAGCATCGGACCAGGGCTACCAAAGAATTCCCGTAAGTGTGAACTTCCTTTAGAAATTAGTGAGTGGATTAGAAATTTAGAGAATGGGTGACGCTTTCTCTCCTTGCTTGCCTCTAGCCTCAGCATGTTCTTTATTCTTTTTCTGTAACACTTAGAAGATCCAAGCTACAGAATCCTAATGATACAGAATTCTCTGCTGCCCTACAGTCATGCTGGAATTTTGTTACTTTTGCTATATACTGTTTCTGAAATGTCTGAAATTCTTTGCCTTGTGGCAAAAGAAATGAAGGCATTTCATCACGTGGCATAATACAAATGGCACAGTGAGCCAGTCATTTCGGGAAGAGTCTTTCACTCTGCTCTGAGCTCCTGCAGTTCCTGCAGTCTTCATGATGAAGAAACGTTTGCATCAGGACGAGAAGAGGTAACCTCTGTGCATCACCAAAGACTGAGCTGCAAATATACCAGCCTCTCGGTTCACGTCCTACATTTTTCTCATAGCAATTGCTTATCAGAAACATTATAATCAGAAGTACTGCTGTGCTATCCATGGTTTATGAACAAGTTCATCAAGCTAACTGTTTTTGAGCGTCATTTATTGTAGCCTTTTGAGACAGCTTTACTGCAGCTGAACTGGATCACTAAAGGGAGAATATGCCTAAGTCATCCTTGTTGCACCTAAAGCTTTAGCACAACCTGGCCAATACTGGAGCGAGATTTACTGTTCCTGAAGATCAGCTACTTCTGATCACAGCGCAGGGGTCTGGCAGCCAGAATTATTTCCCTAATGAATGTAATTGTGAAAGGGTAATATAATATTGCTGATTTCTTTTAGGCCCTACTCGACGGAACCACGCACAAAGCAGACAGTATTCCAGCAGGTCTCAAAGTCAGACGTACCCTATGAGAGCTGCACCGCCTCCTCCTGGTAAGTCCTCTTAGCCAAAACAAAATTCCAAATTCAGGCTTTCACTTTACTGTGATTTTTAATGGGTAAAAATTACCAGATGACAAGAGTAAAGGTTTAAAATCCTTCTTAAAAGATCCTGTCAGGAAAACATACATGGTTGTCATGGATGCTGGCATATTCAGCCACTTAATACAAGACACTGGAAGCTAAAACGAACCCCATAGCCTTCACTTTCCTTTGTAGGGTAAAAACTACACACTTACCAAGCCATAGATAATGCTTTGCAACAAAACTGCTTCAGGTCCAATAAAGAACAGAATGCAATTTATGTCTCATTGTCCTACCATGTTACTTATCAATTTTTGTGTACACTGAATGCTGAGAAATATCAGCTGTGCCAGTGAGCAGCACAGCTTTTTCTGCATGGGATTGATGTCATTAGGGTGTTTCACTTCTGCCCTTGAGAGATATGATTAATTTAGCCTGTGAACTCAGAGGGGAGAACAATATTCCATTGATCCGACATTTCCCAAGTGTGTTTTGTTTTGTTTCGTATCTGTGGCGGTCTCTTTTCTTTTTTTTTTTACTTACAGTCCCAGAGTAATTTTTTTTTTTTTCTTAACAAAGGGTTCTTTCAGTCAGCTGCTGTTTATTGAGAAGCACAGTGCTAATTGTTTAAGTTGGGTAGGTAACCAGTCTTGGTCACCAAATTAACTAGACAATTCCCAGGCCTAGTACATGAGTCAAGCTGAGACGGTGTGATCTGCAAGAACTGCTTACAGTGAAGTATGAAATGAAAACACCCTCTGCTTACAACAGCTCCTGCAACAGAAAGGCCTAATTAGAAGAGCCTGGCTCTGTGTGCAGCAAGACACGGGGCTAACTTCCTGCATGGGACTGGTGGCAGCGGGGTTTCACCCCTGCCCTACACAGGAAGAAATAGTTTAGCCCATGAACTCTGAGGAGAGAACAATATTCTAATGCTGACCCAGCATTTCCCACGTATTCAACTGTGGAGTTGAACTAGATGTTCATGGACAAGTCTAACAAGTGAAGTTAAATGCTCTGTTGACCCTTACATGTTAGGGTTTCCTGTTTAAAAGGTGAGTTAGAAGTCTTTTACACAGACCTCAAATTAATTACAGTAATATGTTTAATTCAAATTCTTTTGTAAAGTAGCCAATTATAGCTGGAAAAATAAGACTGAAGACAGGTGTTACAAGAGAGTCCCAGTTAGATTGTCCAGACTTTCAAGGAGGCAATTGCATGATTGGGGTTCGTTCCTCCTTGGAAGTTCAACAGTTCTCTCCACCCTGCTCCCACAATGTGGGGAGGTAACACTGTCATCCCTGATCCTTTGAAATGTATTCTTCTATTTTCACATCTGTTTTGAAATTAATGGGCCAGTAGCTGAACAGACATTGTTCTGTGTATGTTCAGAATAAAGCAAACCTTATAGTACCATAATGTATGTGCCATACTAGCTTGGGTCCCAAGTGAGTTTTACGTGTGAGTTGCTGACTGCTTAAGCTCTGCCACATTACAAAGAGAATATCAGAAGCAAAGACCAGCTGTTGAATGCAGTAAAGGTTTTCAAAGTATCACAATTATGAATTCTCCTCTGCACAGCTATTAATTCTGCTAATTTCAACAGGCATATTCACAAGGAAGAAAGGAGAGGATCATCCACAGCATTAACCACTGATTTTCAATATAAGCATAACTCCTATTTTATGTAGTGGAGGTTTAAGAATGTAAAGTATGCAGAATTGAGCTCCCTAGGCCCTAATCCTTCATGTTGCTCAGACATGGGTGCGTCTGTTTTAAATTGAAGTTAGAGGCGTAATTATTATTTAAAAGCATTTACCCTTGTCATCACCTAGAAAATTCAACTCCTGTTGAGCTATCGAAGTAGCAGCAAGGCTTTAAAAAAAACCACCACAAAAAACCCACCAACACACACAAAAACCACATCACAAACAAAAAAAACAACAAATCACAAAGCAAACCACAGAAAAAAACCCTTGCTTGTTAAAATAGACATCTCTAGCAATGTATAAACAGTCTACCCAGTATTCAGAGAGCTGGATGGAGTTTGAAGTTTAAAAGAAAAAGATGCCCAGCAATTCTAGCTAGCTTAACATCAGCTCTTACCTGGATAAAATGTTATGCAGCGTTTTAAAAAGAGGTTTGGTGATTCCCTACTAGCTAACATTAATAAGGTTGAGTTCAGCTGAGCGCTAATCCTCGGGTTTGCCTGTGACACTCAAGGGCACCTGTCTCAGACTTGAGAACTAAACCAGATCACCTGCAGACTTGAAACTGTATAAATCACACTTAAGATTTCAGCATGACTTTGTTTTCAGGTTCCTTGGCAGCAGTGTCTCCCTGCCAGCCGAGCCATCGCCACGAGAAGGTGACGGTAGCGCGCTGTAGTTTGGACTGGATGTGTTCACACTTTCTTTACTTCCAGGTCAGCAGCACAATGGAGTAATAAATCCCCCCCAGTTTGTACAGCTTCCCCACGGCGCAGGAAGTCAACAGGCCAACCAGAAAAACCTGTACACAAATATGACACGACCGACTTTACCACGGCAGCTTTCAGCAGGCTCAAGCAAGATTTCACACCAACCAGAAAGCTTGGATTTCCTTAAAGTACCTGACCAAGGAGCAGCCGGGTAAGATTTTACATTAAATCTGAGAAAAAAAGGGCCAGTTTTTGTAAATAGCCTCCCACCTTCAAACTGTTCCTGACTGATAAACTTACGCTGGGTCCAGATGACCAGATTGTGCTGCTGAGCTGTGCTCAGAGGTATCATCATCTTCCGCAGGATTTCAAAACGCATATTCTATTGTAGGCCGTTAGGAATGAAGGTGAACCAGTTCTAGTTTAATACCTTGAATTTGCATGGTACCTTTTACTGAAGGTTTTTAAGACACTTCTGGTTTACAGATCATAGACAGTAGGTGTGGTGCTTTATGGCAGCCGAAATGCCCAGAAATGCTGGCTAATAGTCCTTTTGCTGTAGCTTTGACTCTGCACTCCTACACCAGACTTGTACTTCTTTTTAGGAGGAAGGCTTGGCACTGTGACATTCCAGATTATTTCAGCATCGTTTGGACTTCTAAGCTGCAGCCTTCCAGAATATGTTACTATGACAATCCTGCAAGATTTGGGGGCGGGCAGTTCTTACCGTTATAACCAGGTGTTTCCCAATAGCCAAGAGTCAGAAGCATCAAAACAATCACCACAAGTAGCAAAGACAGAACCAAGAAATCAGGGACTTAGTAAAGCAGAACGAGTTGTTCTCAACTCTGAAACGAGCTGCTTCACATCCTGACTGAAAATCCAGAAGGAGGCAGAACAGCTCTGATTTTTGGAAATCATGTCGTCTTCTGTCAAATGCTTATGGGACTCTAGTGCTCCAGAATGTTAAAGGCCTTATAAAATCTTAAGTTTTTGAATGACTGAACAGTTTGTACTTTAACTCAGCCCTTGTATTCCACTGTCTTGTAGAACGTTAATGGAGCTTTACTATAGTGGAACTTGAGTGCCACTTAATTGCCAAAGATTGCTTTCTATTCCACAATTCTAGAAAAAAAAAAAAGAACCACCAAAAAACCCCTCCAGTTTTAAATAAGCAGCTTGTGTTTCTCCTTGCTGATGGTTTCCTATTTGTGTGATTTAATTCTGATATAACCTTCTCAGAGAAATTACTCTGTTAGTAACAGCTGGTTGTCCAAGAGCATATTAAATCAACAAGGAAATATAAATTAGCAGATGATAGAATGAAAATCCACTGTGGTACGGTGTAATAACTTTGTAGAGTAATGGCTAATGCAGACATCATTCTATAGTCCGCAGCTCTTCAAGTAAACATACATGATAAATACCTCCTTAAGTAGGAAAGTCCTGTGTATGTTGAAAAAGCCATCATTCTTACATCGCTGTCCAAGTAATACTGAGGGGACACCCAAAAGGAAAGGTTGACTTTTCCTGCTGATAACTGCTCAAGACTGGCAAAAAAAGTTTACAAACAGCCACAGCAGTAATTGCAACAAGAACAGGTAGGGAATCCCCTCTGGATGGGTTTTGTGGAAGTCAAGCTTCTCTAGGGTGCCTTAAGACAAAAGAACACTTAGTAACACAGCTTGTGATTCTGAGGACAGAGGTGAGGAGGGAAGAGGATGCTGAGGAGGGAAGAGGATGCTGAGGAGTGAGGGTTGTTTAGTTTGGTTTGTTGTGGGTTTGGTTTTTATTCTTTCAAAGAAAGCCGTAGCTGAAGGCAACATGCAGTAGCAATATGGATGTTACTGTGCAAGGTAAGGGATCATCTAAAAAAGGGCCTGGCAAAGTAATCTTAGACCTTAAAATTCTAATATACAAGTCGCTGCCTGTCTGGTACAATCCACAAGTTCTTTGAATTGTATTTCCTAAAGTGTAAAATAGTATTTTGGTCAGAAATGGTGTAAAGTGCATTACCACTAGGATAACTTCAGGTGGGCATTGAAACAAGTAGGTAATAATTTGATTTTTACATCTGTGTGACCAGAAAGTGATGGGTTAGCCTAGGAAGCTAAGCAGGATGCACTGGTGCTATCACAGCTTTAATTTCTAGCCATCACTAACGATCCAATACCAGCCTGAGTTTAAAAACATCATGCTCTCACCAGCAAACCATCTTATTTATGATGTTCTTGTTCTACTGTGGTTGCAGAAAAACAAGGCTCTTTTTCAAGACTTGCTCTGAACTCTCTCATTTCCATACCCAGGTCTAGGTTTCACCACATTTTCAGTCATTCAGCGCATTCATTTATTATAAATTTTAAATTGACATATTGCATCTAATACCTGTTCTCTCTTCCAGCCTTTATTAGCTGATGAGCTGGCAAAATGCATTTCTTCCCTCTTTCCCCTTCCTAATCTTTGGAGTGGTCACAGCTGTGACAGAGTTTGTGCAGCATCTCCCCTGCTGCTTCAGAGTTGACTAGAACAGAACAAGTCCATAGACGGCCCTGGAATCTGAGGCACCTTAAAAGAGATGCAGTCTCTCTTACAGCTTAGTCACAAGAATGGTAAAGTAGCAAGCCTGTGAGCTAGAACTTTGTTTTTTAATATTGCAAACTAAATCCCTGTTGAAGTTGGGGCACGGGGAGAGACAGATCAGCTGTGCAGATGCCAAGATATGCATGAATTGCATGTGCACATTTGTTTACATTCCACCCTCAACACTAAAATGTCTTTTCCTATGCATTTGAACTGCTGCTTGGAAGCACCTAATAATTCATTTCAGTAGGAAAGAAACGGCAACTTTGCCTTTCACAAAGAAGTCTTACATTGCTATTTTTAATTGTTGTGACATTTAAGAGAACATTTTTTTCCTTGTTCAGTCATATGCTTTAAACTCAATCCACTAGGACAGAGGGGTTGATAAAGCTTAGGTTCAAGTCATAACCCTTGAAGCACATTAAACGTTTTTTCTCCCATCAGTGTTCGCAGGCAGACAACAAACCGCCCCCCCCCAGCTGGAGGAAGGCCTAAGCCACAGCCAAAACCCAAGCCTCAGGTACCACAGTGCAGGGCACTGTATGCATATGATGCTCAGGACACAGATGAACTTAGCTTTAATGCCAACGACGTGATTGATATAATTAAAGAAGGTATGTAAACCGTTCTGTTACTTTAGTACTAATCTCGAAGGTACACTGTCATAAGACATGACTTTTTGAGCCACCCCACAGTTATCGTCCCTCATTACACTTGCAAATTTCTATGATAGCTCAGGGAGCAGAGAAGTCCTCACGCCCACATCAGTCAAACCTGCTCACTTAAAGCATGTCACAGACACATCACTTATGTGTTACTTAGAATTGCTCTCCAATTAAAATTGTATAGATCTGTGGTACTATCACCGGCTCTGGTGGAAAACAGGCCTAAAACAGTTACAGCACAAGAACCAAAAACTAATAAAGCAGTTCCAACTTTTTGGGTCCCCAAAGCAACCTCGTAAGGCACAGGACATTACCAAAGATCAGCAAGCTCAGGTTTTCTGAATCATTTCTCCTTGCTCCTTCACAAGGTTTTTTCTCACCATGTCAAAGAGCTTTACAAGGCTGTCTCAAAAAAGTACACAAAATGTTTACAGAACCTCACTACTTACTTTGCTTTCTTTGTCACTAGATCCTTCTGGCTGGTGGACAGGAAGACTACGAGGGAAACAAGGTCTGTTCCCAAACAATTATGTCACCAAGATTTAAAAGACTGTCAGGCAAAAAAAATCTGCATGAAGTTACCAGTGGTTCGAGATGTTTTCCTCTGCCATCTGGACACTGTTCAGGAGCTGCTGTTCTCAGCAGTATTTTCACCAGTAAAGTTGTATGTGAGCAGGAAGAAAAGTACCCACAGTACAAGACTTTGAGCTTTTGTCTCAGAAGCACACCTCAATGGACATACTACCAATTATTTATTATATTTAAAACCTGGTTTTAACACCTAGTGAGTAAGGAATATTCAAAGCTACTATCTTCCTGAAACAGAAAGGTGCTTTGCAGTCTGGGACCAGGGACCTGGAAAGGGGTGTATTTAATAAGTGCCTTCAGCTGAATATCAGTAACCTTTTTAATTACGTACTGAAGATAATGTTAAATGCACATTTCCTCCAATGAAGATCATGCTGGGGAACACGTTAAGTATGCTGCTACGTGTCAAAAAGATTTAGGCGCGTTTGGGATATTACCATCTGAAACCCTACTGCAAAGGTATATTTAAGTAATTCTGTCCAGAGTTGTAATGGAACTGGTTTATGTTTGCTGAAGTGTTTAAGGGCTCCAACAGACACTGTAATAAGTTAAAACAGAAAACCACGTAGTGTTGTATGCTAAACAATGTTGCCTTTTTCAAGATTTATATTATAATATGGCTGGCCCATGTTGGATTTATGTTTAATGCTCTACCTGTTAAAAGAAGTGTCTTTATGCAGAGCTGTACATTTATAGAAACAGATCATATACTGTATATAAAAACTGAACATGATAGAAACATGTATGAATGTATAATGTAGTATTCCACTGTTCTTATTCATGAAGTAGTTCTAGAATTTTTATGCCAGGTACTTACAGATATGCACTACTCCTTTTAAATGGCAAGTGCTACTGCTTAAATCTGCCTGCCTCCCACACCAGAGCGGCTCTTGCTTGCCATACAGTTTATCAGCATTCATGCTTTGCCTTCTGAACCTCCATAAAATAAAACACAAGCAGCAGTTAGCTGAACAGGTCTGTTCTCTGCGCAGTTTGTTTTCAGTTACGTATACCAACGGATCCTCTCACAACAACGTGTTGGATTTTACTGCACTCATGTCAAAAAAGAATCACTTTGCTGCAAACCAAACCATTTTCACTGTGCCCAGCTGAAGTGCTGTGTATTACATCTTTTCTTGTTAAGAGCAGTTAAAAAAAACAACAGAAACCCTGCATATGTTGATATTAAGTTGTATAAGCTTAAAGATCCATCTAAGTCTTGAATCCCCACCTAAGCCTAACTTAGACACACGTAAACTCCATCTCCATTAAGAGATGACTGACTGTAGCAGCTGTTTCAGAAAGCTAGAAAGTAGGGCCTCGATCCGAGGAGAGGGAAGATACACACAAAAGGGAAGATCATTTACAGTAAGTGCTAGGCTTACTTATCCTATGGGAGAGAAAAGTCTCCTGCTTGAGAAAATAAAAACCGAGAGCTTCAACATCCTTCCCACAGAGGGAGCATTGACGTCCAGGCCAATTTTGTAGTATTGGATTCTTGCCTTCTACATCAGGGCCAGCACTCCCATGAGGAGGAGACAGAGAGAAGGGAGGTAATGAGTTCAATATCACTTAGAGAAAACCTAAGGGTCTGTAACTTACATTACTTACACAGGACTAAGTTAGCAAAAGGCATAAATGAAGTATTGAGGCAGTAAAGTTGCATTACTTACATGCTTGCATTCCTTGAGCATACAGATAACAATGTTTAGTAGAAACAAAGGAAATAAAAATGTTAAGTGATAAGGAAGAATCTGCTTATGGTGGCTTTGACTGCATTCTCCCAGGTAGAAAGATGTGGTTTTGGGGTGCGAGTGAACAGGCAGTGAGAAGCTATGGCTCATTTTGTCCAAGAAGTGGAACAGGTTTTAAGAGCTGAGATGGTTCAAAAGATCTCATCCCTATAGTTCCACACCTACATCCCCTGCATACAATGGTTAGCATCACAGGAGACTTACAGTTTTCTTACCCTAGCTCCCTTTGTTTAGGTACACAGAGAACACATTGTTCTGCGTTCACCTAAATGCAAAGATGTACAAAGCTAATCTCTGTCACCACAGCCAGCCCACTCACCCGAAACTTGAAGGCAAAGTACAAAAAAAAAAAAAAAAAAAAAAAATTCCTGTACACTTCTTTGGGACACAGCCCTGTAATAAAGTACATACTTTGTGTCCGTTAAGGTACACCAATAAAAAACAAACTGTCTGCCTGCGCTTTCTTAAGTTACTAAAATAACCCAGTATAAAGCCTGGAGATTTTCATCAGAAACAACCACTGAGAATAATCATCCACATCTCCCTGCAAGCTGGGTCAATCAATCACCTACCTAGTCAAATGTCCAGCTCTGACATTAGATTGCAGACATGTCTAAGCAGGTGCCTTTAAGATTCACAGTCATGGTACTACTGTTTTTTTATTTTATTTTTCTTTTTTTCTTTTTTTTTTTTTTTAGGAAAAAAAAGAAAAAAAAAAAAAAGGCGCTTTATTTTTAGGTAGAGACTTGAGTTACAAAGCAAGTTTAAAATTTCACCTTCTGAGTCTGAAGAGTCTGTGGTAAGGCTGGAATGCTATGTACAAAGAGCAGGAGTTTTGCCTCACCAAGCAAATGAGGATGAAGTGCATACACCATTAGGACTTGGCTGCCTAGGGTTATGATAAGAGTGATGAAGCCAGGTCTTCGATTATCCCGCCGCGCAGTTGAGGGATTGTGCTGATCCTCAGTAGTTTGCTACTTGCATACTTGTTCTTTATAGCCTGTAGAGGAACAGTGTTACGGAAGATTTACACAGAGTATTTTTAAATTCAGGCACATAATTTGGGGTCAATTAGTCTGACTGCTTGGAAAACAAGGTTAGAAGTGAACCAGCTTGCAAAGTTGCAGGAGCACAATCTGTCTAAAATGGTTTTTAGTACTAATGCAACATCCTCGCACAGGCTTGTCAGAACAGCATATGCTTTAACAGAGCGTACAGAACATTTACCTAAGGAGCCACAATATGCAGGAACAGTATTTCTAGAACATCAAAGAGAATATTTATGTAGTTATACTTACTGTGTATTTTGTTAGTTTCTCATTTACTTTGACCACATTCTTGGCCATATGTTTCATAGTCATCACAAGACTGTCTTCTGTATAGCCAGTGTAGTACTGCTGCTTTGTACCCTGCGGCAAAACGGTCAGAAATTTGAGATGTATGGAGTGGGGACCACTGCTCAAGGCACAACCACTTCAAGCAGCACATGCCCTAAGCTTCAGGCGCTAGCCCTGAGTGCTAGAGCTGTAATACCGTCAGTACAGGTGACAGATCCAGAATAACTTTGGTGCGTAGCAGAAATCCGGACACATCAAACCCAAGAACCACATTTCTACACTGCACAGAGGATAAAAAAAGCAACCCTTCCAAGAGCAACTACTAGTTGAATTGCAATTCACTAGTCATGGTCTGTGATTTCATTATTCTATGTGTAATGTAAAAATTGTGAAAATCTACATTTTTTTACAGTGTGGCCCTCTGTAATTCAATATTTTAAGGAGAAAAATAATTTTATAAGTGTTTGCATAGAAAGAGTTAATAAGATTTTAGTGGTATTTCTACATATGACAATGCATCAGGCTCTCCAACTGTCACTTGACCACCAGCGTTATTACAGACCTAAATACAAAGTAGTTAACAGTTCAATTCAATTGACTGAAGGAAAAAACCTAACAACAAGTTTGATTAATATACTTACCCATTCGTTATGTCCCAGAAGCTTTTGGGACAAGCATATTGCGGCAGCTGCAACCTCCGAAGGACGATGGTGAACCATGTCATAGTCTGTCAGCGTCAGCTCCATTAGGTATTTTGCTAGTGTATGTTGCTTAGCGTCAGCCTACCAGATTGAGAGTTTGTTAATCTACATAGTTTCACTTCACTCTATCATAATAATTCAGGATTGCTTATTGTATTCATTAACTGACGAAACAAAAATAGGCAACAAACTCTTCATTAAGGTCTAGGGACCATACTCTGTAACAAGCACTCATCTCAAAATCGAGACCAGAGCCCAAACCAGACTAGTTTAGCGGCCATTTGGGATTCAGACACAACGTCAAGCAAGGCATTTTACAGAAAACTGCAGTATCAGGCACTGCGGTGCCCAACTAGGGGTAGAAGTGCTACCTCTGTAATGCACTAAGGGGAGGGGAAAAGTGTAACATGACTTCAGGAGATCCCTACTAAAGCAGTCCGCTACCTTCAAGAGTCACCTAGCGGTCTGCTGAGGAAACTGAAGCCCACTTCAAGCACAGGCAGTTCACTCAAGCCTAACTACTGAGGTGGGAAAAAAAGGGCCAGGTCAAAGAGAAAGTGTATATTTTGATTCTCAAATAATACAATATTTTTCACAATTTTTTGGATGCAAAGTGCAACACTGCTCCCCTTTTACTAGGGAATACCCTGATGACCAAAAGATGACTCTAAAAGCAAGGGTTCTGCTCTAGGTATGTTTAGTTTACTCTAACAGTAAAATTACCACCACTAGGACTGAATGCAGGCCCCGTAAATACAAATGTGAACCGCTACTGGCTGCCACAGTGATATTGTCATGTTAATCCACATGGTGGAGCTTCATAGCTGAATACAGGGCATTTCAAAACGACGGACCAAACACGTTACAACTACACAAAAATTTACAAATGGTTTAATGAGTTATCAAGCTTTAGTAACCTTTTATAAATGCTCTATGTTCATCTGCTGTACAGACTGTAAGAGTTTCATTCATGGGTGGTTTGTGGCTGCAGAGATACAGCCATTTCAAACTGGGTCCATCTTTTTGAAACACCCTGTACTTCTTGATGCCGTGTGTAAGCAGAAAGCAAGTAAGATCATGCAATAAAAATGCCAGAAGCATTCCTGGTAACACTTTACACATACAGTAAAGTTCTAGATAATGAGAACAAGTACCCACCTCTCCAGCTTTTGATGCTCTTCTTAAGAAGTGAATCGGAAGAGGTCGTCCCAAATCGAAGTTTAACCCTTTAAGCATCACAATCTCCATTTCTTTAACTTCATCACTGGTATAGGAATTGTCAGTAATGTAAACCAAGTCTGCTACAGTAGGACAGAACAGCTCTTCATATTTAGAAGCCAGAAGCAGTGCTGTTACACCCACCAGCTGAAGCCTCTTACGAGGTACTGGGTGACTCTGCAATATAGGAATTTAAAAAACAGACCACAAAATGTCAAACTCTAGATAAACATATTCTAATGCATCAGTTTAAAATACCATTATGACAGTGCTCGTTTTTTTTAACATAAATGAGATTTTCCACTTCAAGTCAGAAGTGTCTCTATAATGACAGGCTCAAAGAGGACTATGGCCTCAGAGTTAAGATGCTACACTGTACAGAGCTTACACAAAGAGCATTTTGTAGGTTCTTAGATTTAAAACAAAGGATAAATTCTAAACTCCTTTAAAAGCATAGTCTTTCAACAAGCATCCTCATCCAAACATGAGTTGAAAAACATATTTCTTACCTGTAAGAAGCGATCCATAACTGCAACACACATATACAGCGTTTCCTGCAAAAGCTGGAATCTTGAGTGGACCTGGACAAGCCAGTCAACTAAAATTGCACGCATACGCCCATTGAGGGTCTTCCCGTCAAGGTAATGTGGGCGGATCGATTGCTGCAACTGTTGGAGAAAGAGTTGTGTGAGCAACAAGATTAACACTACGCTGCAGAAGCGCAGACTCAGTATGCCGTACCTCAAGCTCCTTCAGATACAGGTAGATATCTTTTACATAGTCACTACACAGCTGGGGATTCCCCCCATCCTCAGCATCGATGTCTTCTATATTGTTGAGCAATACATCAGAGAAGGCTTGGCACAAATCCTCCTCTTGCATAGATACATCCATAGGGACAGGAGACAGAACCTAAGGAACAGATCGTAATGCTTATTTATCTATCTACTGTTTAAGCTGTGATGTTCCTTTGTTTCCACATTCTTCCTGTTACCAATACAATTTCTTAAGATAAAAGAAGTTGAAACTGAGCTTACATTCTAACACAGCAAGCTTTCACCAAGATGCCATACAGACAAAAATCACAAGACCTGCTAATAATTGCCAGTTACTGCATAAACTTCATCTAGCTTCAATAGCTAGTTCTGCCACTGTTCTGTTAGTCTTTAAGCACAACATGCATTAAACCAAAACCTCAGTACAGAGGCAGGGAAATATATTTCCCTTTATCAGCAAAGAAATGAGGTACATCTACACATAAACTAGCACAAAGTTAGAGCTCTCAGCTGCAAAACAAATTAAGAATCAGAACAGTATCATTACTTCCTACCTTTGGAACATCAGCTTCTTTGAATGCTTGATTCACAGCGGCTGGAGGTTTAGGCGGTACAGTTACTTTTGTCATCTTACTAGGTCCTTCCGTAGGCTTCAGGGATGCTTTAGAGGGTTCTGTTTTCTGAAGTGAAAAGAAATACTACTAGTATGTAGCTCATAATCCTTCTTTTCCTTATAGCTAGATTTCAAATGTTGCTTTACCTTAGCTATACGTGTTCCTCTTGTCGCAACTTTATTTCCTATTTCTTCCAAAGCAGTCCTTTTGCCGGCAAGGTGAGTTTTTGCTTTACTTTTAAGGTCAGTCACAGCATTCTCCATCCCTCTAGTGACCTAAAACGATAAAACTGCAGGTTAAAGTCAGGCATCTGAAAACGAAGTGAAGTTGGCCTCTAACTCCATCATACACTTACCACCACTGTACCAGTGTACCTCCGTGCATGCTATCCATTACTCAACCAGTTTTTATTTCCTACCCATTCACGCTGCTCAGAGGAAGAAGTCTCTTCTGCATAGGTTTCAGACAGCACTGTACTCTCTGAAACTGTGCTGCAAGATGAGAGCAATGCACCCTGTCTCATTATTGCTCGCTGACAACTTTTTAACGTTAAGACTGCTTACCTGCTACTGAGCTATTTGTTGTATCGACACAATAACTACAGCAGTATTCTCATATGCTAGTTTTGGCTAGGATAAAGTTAATTTTCTTCATAGCAGCTAGCATAGGGCAGTGTTTGTTATTTGTGCAGGAAACAGTGCTGATGATACAGGGATGTTTAAGTTACGGCTGAGCGGTGTTCACACAGAGTCAAGGTCTTTTCTGTTTCTCATACCACCCCACCAGCAAGTACAACGGGGTGCACAAGAAGCTGGGAGGGGACACAGCAGGGACAGATGACCAATACCGTATGACATCGTGCTCAGCTAACGGAGAAATAAGGGAGAAAGGGGGGACATTCGGAGCGATGGTGCTTGACTTCCCAAGTAACCAGTGCATGTGACGGAGCCCGGCTGTCCTGGAGATGGCCGAACACCTGCTTGCCCATGGAAGGGGTGGATGAACCCCTTGACTTGCTTTGCTTGTGTGCATGGCTTTAGTTTTACCTATTAAGCTGCCTTTATCTCAACCTATAAGTCTTCTCACTTCTATTCTTCTGACTCTCTCCATCAGCCCACCCGGGAAGGTGAGCAAGCAGCTATGCGGTGCTTAGTTGCCAGCTGGGGTTAAACCACAACAATAATCACAGCAATTTCTCCCTTACACAGGTACCACCACGCAAATAAGAAACTATGTTACGCACACAAAACCAAATATCCTTTATTACACACAGCAAAGAAACCACCAGGCTTCGAGAGTTTCTCATCGAGTTTAGTTTAACACAGAAGAGTCCTCTTGCATTCCGTCCCCACACCTTCCCGTTCAGCGGCTCTCATTTTCTCCCTTTCCCCCCCTCCCCGCGCGGGCAGGGCGGGGGCGGCCCGGCCGGGGGCAGCGGCGGGGGCAGCGCGGTGCACGTGCCCGCCAGCCCGGGGGAGCGGGCAGCGCGCGCCCCCTCACCGCCACTCCCGGGACGCTCGGTCCGGTCTCAGCCTGCGCCCCGCTCACCGCGCTCCGCTCCAGCCGCTGCCCGCACCCGCCAAAGCGCAGGAGGCCCCCGGCCACATACAGCGCTGAGNAGGGGACACAGCAGGGACAGATGACCAATACCGTATGACATCGTGCTCAGCTAACGGAGAAATAAGGGAGAAAGGGGGGACATTCGGAGCGATGGTGCTTGACTTCCCAAGTAACCAGTGCGTGTGACGGAGCCCGGCTGTCCTGGAGATGGCCGAACACCTGCTTGCCCATGGAAGGGGTGGATGAACCCCTTGACTTGCTTTGCTTGTGTGCATGGCTTTAGTTTTACCTATTAAGCTGCCTTTATCTCAACCTATAAGTCTTCTCACTTCTATTCTTCTGACTCTCTCCATCAGCCCACCTGGGAAGGTGAGCAAGCAGCTATGCGGTGCTTAGTTGCCAGCTGGGGTTAAACCACAACAATAATCACAGCAATTTCTCCCTTACACAGGTACCACCACGCAAATAAGAAACTATGTTACGCACACAAAACCAAATATCCTTTATTACACACAGCAAAGAAACCACCAGGCTTCGAGAGTTTCTCATCGAGTTTAGTTTAACACAGAAGAGTCCTCTTGCATTCCGTCCCCACACCTTCCCGTTCAGCGGCTCTCATTTTCTCCCTTTCCCCCCCTCCCCGCGCGGGCAGGGCGGGGGCGGCCCGGCCGGGGGCAGCGGCGGGGGCAGCGCGGTGCACGTGCCCGCCAGCCCGGGGGAGCGGGCAGCGCGCGCCCCCTCACCGCCACTCCCGGGACGCTCGGTCCGGTCTCAGCCTGCGCCCCGCTCACCGCGCTCCGCTCCAGCCGCTGCCCGCACCCGCCAAAGCGCAGGAGGCCCCCGGCCACATACAGCGCTGAGAGCCGCCCCCCGCCCCCCGCCGCAGGGCACAGCCCGCTCCGACCCGCGGGCCCACCTTCAGCCGCCCGAGGAGAAAGAGCCGCGGGGCCCGGGGCGGCTCGCCCACCCGCTCCCTCCCTCCCTCGTCCCCTCTTCTCTCGCTCCCTCGCCCCTCCACCCGCTCCCTCCCTTCTCTCGCCCGCTCTCCCGTCCCCCCGCGCGGGGCAAGCAGCACTCACAGCGGCGCGGCGTGTCACGGGCAGCGCCATGGGCACGGGAGCAGGGGAGGCCGCACACACTCACAACTCTCCTCACAGACCCGCTCCCACCTGAGCAAAACCAGCAACTGCTGCCTCGCGCAGCCACGGCTCCCTTTAAAAGCGCTCCCGCTTCCCTATTGGGCAGCTTCGTAGGATGCACGTGCACGATTGGTCCAGCTTCTCAGGCCCCTCCCAAGCAGGAAACTGCTAGAACACCTTCCGGCCAGGCAGCCCGTGTTAGGGGCGGGGCGGGGGCGCAGCTGCTCCACATCGTGTTTAGACGAGCCCAAGGCCACAAAACAGGAGATTTTACCTTGAGAACTATCGAAAACGACCGACAGCTGCGCCGGCTACCGCGAAAAACAGGCCATGGCCGTCTCAGCTGGATGAGGCCACGGCCGGGCCCGGCTCCTTAGGGGCATTTACTGAGCACAACCGCACTGGAGCCTCTGCACCCTGGGAAAGCAGACAGATGCATGTCACAGCTTTTATTTTCAACTGCACGTATGACTCGAGGAAGGCATACTGGCCAGCTAGTAGTGAGATACTAACAGTTTAATAACTAGTCCTGAGACCTGGAACTTCAACTCTACACTACTTGCCTAATCTGACAGAGAAGTCTAATTACAACTACTGTGCAATCTCCAAGTTTGGGAGCATTAGGTTTACTCACATATGCACAAGTTAATATTTTTCTATCATTCTTAAGGGAAGTTCTCCTTGATTCCTAGGTTCCAGATGGTTCTGTTTATCAACATTTTTAACAGTGGCTAAATGTTGATCCTTCACTGTGAGAATTGTTCCTTAGGCAGTACCTGTAAGAATACATGTGTGTAAAAGAATTTTTACAGATCAAGACTTAGGCAAAACAAGGCAAAAGGAAAAAAAAAAACTTGCATAAAACAGATTTAATGATACCAGTCTAACATTTTATTTATTGCATACAAAAGGATTTCTTTTGACAATGGAATTTTATATGAAAAGTAATTTGATGCATACTGTTGAGAATCTTTAAAGTCAAAGATGCTGCAGAAAACTTAAGGCAATGCATCTAAGCATATAAAGCACAGTAAGTGGTGGAAATTTTCATAATCAAAAGCCTATTCTTTTTTCTTCCCTTAAATATTATTCTTAAGTCACAACTTTCTAGAATAGAAGTAGGCTGCAGCTTTATTAGCCCCTGCAATAGTAAGATCAGAACACTGTGATTCCTGGCAAATACCTAAGTGTTCAACATCACATTACAATGTTATGCACACATTTAAAAGCAAGACAATATCAGTAGCAGTTATAAAACAAGTCAATTCATGGACCACTAAAATACCTCTAGTACCAGGCACCCAAATCAGGTGCATAAAAGGTTTCATTAAAAAAAAAATTCCCCCAAACCTGTGCTTCTTTGTCCTGTAAGGAAGCTAAAGTAGAATTCTATCACATACCCAGGGTCTCAATTATAACAGAGGCCCTGGGATTTTTTTGTCCTGTGTCTCTCAAGTACCTTCTTGGAAACTTTTACAAGTGAGTATCATCAGACTTCAAGCACCAGCGGTTAACTAACTTCCCTCCTTTTCAACAATCACTGAAGAATAGAATGTGTCTGTGCAGTCCTTCCAGTTATTTTTATTCATTTTTACCAATGCAGCTTTAACTTCATACTCACTTTCAGTTTCCTACAGCCATAATGTTCAAGAAGCTTTAGCATAAAAACATCAGGTTTTGAAGCAGTCAAATTGTGTGTTGCTTCTCTCCCATATCGCCCATCATACAAGCGCAAAGTGGTTTTAAGTTCAGTTTTAGCTACGCAATTAAGCTTGAAAATGTCCGTTTACCACACATTCTGGAATAACATTTATCTCCACTTAAAGCCTCAGGGCCAGAGGTGGTGTTTGTTGCCAGCAATAGACACTGCATTACCAAATGCTACTCCTGATTAAAAGAAAAGGAAGCAGCTTTAACCAGACAAAAACAGGCATCAAATTAGGTAAGGTAATATTTATAAATGGATCACTTTTTTAGTGTAAACACAACAGTTCATCTTCTAGGTTTACTGTAAACCATTTTACACTTAATCTGCTTATGAAAGACAAAGACAAGAGAAACTGAAGGTATTTATTATTCAATCCACTTACAAAGCAGGTGGCTTAATGCAAGCTTATTGACATGTGCATATATGATCCCCGAGGAACATCTTTTCCAAAGTGACAGTAATACTGTCTCAAATGTTTTGCACACTTGCATTTTGCAATGTTGAGCACATTTAAATAAACTATAATCTATCATATGCGAAAGAATGTTGATGAGAAATTTGAATCCTGATGTAGACTAAAACTTCCTCCAAAGGCGAAATGTTAGTACATTATAACTTAATTCTATATACTATATTATGCAGCAAATCTTAACTATAGAAAATAGTTCAATCAGTGATGGACTGTTGGTAATTTATAAAGAGGGAATCTATGATCAAGGCAAAAACTAGGTAACCACATAATTTGTGTCTCAATTTCTACAGAAATTTACAGGCTTTCCATTTACTAATGAAAAATAAAACAAGAGACAAATAGATTTAGCTAACTTTATTAACTTTAAAACTAATAAAAATCCCAAGACAAGCTTGGAATCCTTAGAAGTTCTATGAATGCATGTATATCTGTCAAACCCCCAAAACAAAAAAACACTAAAAAAAAAAAAACCCAAACCAAAACCCCTGAAGCTCTAAGTCCTTATTGAATGGCTTCATATTAAAAAAACAAACAAAAACCACAAAAACCAAACACAACAAAAAACCCACCCACCCTCAATGTGCGCAGATACTTCAACTTAAGTTAGCAGAAGACCAAACAGATTCAAAGCTCTTTTTCCACTTCCCTAATAATTCTTTCAATCTGCAAGTATCTACAATCCAGCTAACTGAAATCAACATTTAGTGTTCACTAGAGCTGTTTCACAGCAGCAAATATTTAAGTTAGGGATTCAAATTTCTAGACATAGGAAGAAAATGATAAATACAATCCGAACAGCAGTCTAAATGTTTAATATTGACATTCAAATATATCTGCATTGTGCTGAAATTTTAGAAACAAACACAAAAATCTGATCAGACGATAACTCCGGTGATGAGTATGCTATATGTATCAGTCAAACTGAATACAGTTCATATTCTGTTCCCAGTAAAAAGGATGTTATCTGACTCAGAACTGATATTGTAAATATACAGCAGCCATTTTTTCCTAATTAAGGAATGTCTCAATACATATTATTATCCTTTTCTAGATGATCTTTATACATTTAAACTAAAATATATGATTGATTAAATTAAGGAATTCGAGGTTAGTAATGAGTGAAATCATACTTTCAAAGCTCGATACTATGTAAAACAAACAAAAAAAAACCAGACCACACAATTCTACTTACTAAAGCAGCTAATCTTGCCTGCAAGTTTGGGGTCACAAAGCCCATAATATGTGCAAACAAATGCAATACGAGGAACCATGCAAAAATACAGTAATGAATTAAAAGAAAAAATGTAAAACCTAAAAAAAAAGTTTTATAAATACACTGAAACTCAACTGTCTTCTACACAAACCGTAGGTCTAGCATTAGTTGTACCATATAGCAGAGCCAGCACTCTAGGTTCAATGCTTCCAAACCTGCGCAGGGAAGTCATGCCATCTTTGGTTGACTGCAGTACCAGGAAGGATGAGAGGGAGCAAGAGGGAGGACAAGAGTTCTGGAAAGCAGTGTCAACTTTCACTGGGCAGCTGGGCCTCAATGTCCACTCTGCAAATGGGGCACTTCTTGTTAGTAATCAACCACTGATCTACACATACTTGGTGGAAAAGGTGCATACATGGAAGGCGCCTGCCATCAGAACAGAAAAACATCTGTGTTAATAAAGCATTTCCACATTAACATAGCCATTGAAAAATGGTAATGTGCATTTTGCTGTTTTGGTTTTGCACATGCATGTTTCTCCATAAGCTTCACCAGCCTTTCCAGTTCAACCTGCGTTTTGTCTGCTTCCAAGAAGAAACAGATATGGGCAGCGAAGTCAAGCATCAGCCGGCTTCTGCTGTATTACGTTGGTTTAAACCTCTTATGGCTTAAGTAGCAATATTACAGAAAAACTAAATTTGACAGTCCTGATTAATTCAGGATGTCAGCTTGGGCTCATGTTAGAAGACAGTCAGTCAACTTACGAAAGACTGTAAGAAAATAACCTACATTTTACTCAGTGTCAATACAGACTAAAAAACGTGTATTTTCAATTGCAACTTGTTTTATTTATTGGTTCAATGACAGGGAGTCTTTAATTGTAACTGTTAACCTAGGGAGTATTGCAAAGAGTAGAGTACCATGTTCAAGTACGTGTTGTCTCAAATCCAGAATATTAATATTATATTCTCATATTCAGTGCTACCATTTACCTGACATCTTCACCTTCCTCCAATATAGACAAACAGATGGTACACTTTTCCTCTGTGTCTTCTTCTGTTCCTTCCTCCCCATCTTGTTTGCAGTGCAGTTTCCTCTGTGAGAACCAATCAGTTGTTACCTTATTAGTAGAGATGACATTATTGACAAACTGAGTAAAATCTGTTTTTAATACATATTCAACACATACTTCTTTGAAAACATTTAATAATATTTATTCAAATGTATCTGAACCAAAACGAATCAAGAACTAGCACTTGGAGGAAAATCACAGGACATTTCAGATTTATTTAACTATTGTTAATTACAGAAGTCTACCGAACTGTGACTATATTAATTTAATATTGTTGCAACCAGTCCTTTTATGTGTGGTATATGTATAAATATCTCTTTCATTCATGAAGAGGCAAAAAAATTCCTTTCAAACCTAGTATCTTAAGTCACTATCAAGTGTGACAGAACACTACATAAACGTGGAAGGGATTCTATATATTATGGTACAATAAACTCCAACTGAAAGACAATTTAAGTTGCCAAAACTCTGTGACAGATTCAAAACTTCCTAGTGTCCCACATCTTCCTAATGTGATTGTAGTACGGGTTAAAATAATACACACCAAGCAGGTAACCAAAATGAAACATTTATTGCAAAACTAAAGTTTTACTTTATTTAATAAGTTCTCACCAGAGTCTGTTGACAATATAGCTATTACCAACAGTTACTTCATTTCTCACAAGGCCATTCACAGCTGCTGGACAAGTTATTAAATCATAGCAAAACACTTTTGTTTATCACATTAGAGTAGCTCTTTATCTAGGGACCAAATTTTTATCTTTGAGAAAGAAGTATCGTGGTAAGCTTTGCTTACAGTCCTTGAAATTGCAAGATACAGAAAACATGCACACATTGAAGCTGCCATTTCTGCAGACTGAAGCTAAACATAAATGTTATTACAAAGAACTATTACAGACAGGACACAATTTGAGAAATCCTCACCTTTTTGTATTTATGTGGATATGTGCATCTTTCTATAGTTCCCTGTGTTGCTCCACGATTCACATTGCCTAATCGTTCCTCCAAGTGAATCAGCTCCTAAAATATTATCAAGGAATAAACAGTATAAGAACTGTTAGTTCAACTAGCTTGAGTAATATTAATTTTATTCTAACCCATTTGCAGAATGACAAACTTTCAATTCCCAACTTATTCAAGTACAGGCAAAGCAGAAAAGAGTATGTTGTGTGGGAAGAGTGTTCGGTTTCTGGAGAAAAACCCACGCAACACTGCCTGGTATTTTAAGTTATAGGGAAACACTATTTTACTACTAAAAAAATAGAATTTGTTTGTCACCTAGGAATGGTTATTACTATGTTCACATGTACTTGTGTGTCTAATGAGGAAAATGCAATTTTAATGCACTACATAGATATCTGCTTTCTAACTTTATTTGCCTTCATTAAGGCTTAGAAGAGAAAAAGAGAAAAAGCTGCTTAAGTTGAAATACCATGACTGATTTTTCTCCAGCAATAAGTTTATTAGAACCATGAGATGTCACTGAAGATGTTTTCAGTGGACTAGATCATTAACTCTCTGCATCTGATACCTTTTATTTTCTCTCTTCTTTTTTTCCTTCTCTCCATTTCAATTCCTGCACTAGATAAACAGGACAGCACCGTTGAAGCCGCCAAGTTTCACCCTCACAAGGGGGATCATGGCACAGTTATTCAGAGCCACCACTAGCTTTGACCAAGATACCATGTGAACGCTACATCCGACTAACTGGGCTGGTGTGCAGAGCAAGATGTACTGTCAGTTAATAACCACCTAGGCCTACACTGTCCAGGGTACCTTTTATTGACTGACTTTTCAACACGCTTTTATCCCAGTTCACGATAGTGAGGTCATTCTATAAATAAAGGGCTTTTTCTTTATGATTCTTCTACATCTATATATAGAACTAGCTCTACCCTACACCCTCCCCATATTCCCTTCATGACACATTTTGACATATATCTAGTTTTATTCTATTACAAACCTCAAAATTGCCCCTGAAAGGGCCTCTGAATGATGTTCCATCCAATCCCGATGAAATGTAACGGATGTGAGGGTAGCCCGCCATGTCTGGTACCTATTCAAACAGCAGATGTTAAGTTAAACCTATTCAGAACAGTTTCAGTACTTTACTGTTCACTTTGCAAAATTTAAGACCCTTTTGCTTTTATTGAATCACTTATTATTTACACTCCTCAGCTTGAGCATACAATTCCAGCTGACAGGGTAACACAACACCACTCTGAGTTCTCTAAACATAACCAGAAGCAAAAAAGAAGTGAGACTAAATCTTCTATTATAATCTCTCCTTATCTGCTTTATACATTGCTTGATCTCACTTCCCAAGTCTCAAAATCTCAAACCACTTTGTAGAAACTGCCATAAATATCCACCTGTTTTTGTAAACAAAACATCTAAAAGCTACATGTGAAGTTACGAAAAGGACTTGCTATAGATTCTCAAATGTAATTTTTTGGTACCATGGAAGCAGCAAGGCTACCACTCATTCCAGGAAAAAACAGCCCATATCCTTATCTTACCCCAAACAACTGAGTATCTTCAGACACACTTTGAATTCAGAAGCAGATAATCAAATTTAGAGGCAGATAAAAGAACAGTAACACTCAAGACTTGCATCTAAAGTCACAGGCAACTCTACATACACTCTATATTCAAGCATCCACTGACTTCCTTGCATATTAAGAGATACAAGCAGTGAACAAAATATCAGTGTCCAGTGATATACTCTACAGTATGCAAATTCCACTACAGGTTTGCCAAGAAGTGTTTTGTTTCCTGTAGAACAAATATCATCTGTTTCTGGTTTTACACTTTCTATCAACAATTCCCACTACCACAAAAATGTGGAGCAACTTATTCAAGGCTAAGGCTGAACCACTTACAACACAAACATTCTGAAACAGTTTCAAACACCTAACCTGCAGGAAAGATTTTCTTCCTTGGTACCTTCCTTTAAACACCCTCCATCTTTCCAGGACCTTTTTGCCTTTCAGTTGCCACAGTCAGTGAGGAGATTCTTGCATTGTATGGAATTACTTCTCTTGTTCATCCCAACCTTTTATTCAATGGTTCACATTAAGTATGATCTTCATACAGGTTAGAACAAATCCAAACAATAAACTTGTCCAGTTAACTGCTTAGGTCCACATCAATACTCCAGAAGTAAAGCTCATCAATTAATATCTTAATAAGCCAAATTCAAACAAGGTAAAGCTGCAGTACTCATAGAGACACACTGCAAAAGAACAAGCAATGTGTTCTGCATAGCCAAAAGCTAACTGTACCTGTGTCTGAGGGGATCATAAAATGAACTCGCTACAACAGCCTATATTCTACAAAAAACTGAAGACAGTAATTCACGTTGCTATTAAGAAAAAAACAGCAGCTGCATTACAAAGGTTCATTTTCTTATTTGAAAATTGCAGTTAAATTTGATGCAGCTAATCAACGCTATTTCAAACCTACCGTTCCCCTTGAACTACTATTGCTACTTTAAGTTACAGCTTTAAGCTAACTAAATGTTCAGGTATCTTACAGCACGTTTGCTAGCTTTTTTGTATGGAACAGCTGCATCTCCTAGAGCTGTGATGCCCACAGGACTGCACTCTCGGTGATGATATCCTGACCAGCACACATCTACCACAATGTACTGGCACCTATTGGCCTGTACCTCCAAATCCCTCCCAATTTTCACAGTGTAAAGACGGCCTCAACTACTCTGCATTACTCAAGAGTTAAAGGAACAAAACAGTAAGGCTATGAAACAGAAGAAAAATGGGGGACAGCATATGAAAGCTGGATATAGAACACCTGAGAGAGGTTAAGTTACAATAAGTAACGGTTTTTTTTTTTTTAAATTATGACCCCCAGATCTTCCTCTGGCTGGCAAGCTGCAGTTAAGTTCACAGACAAATTAAGGAGACTTCTCAAGGATCACCCTATGGAGATCATTACACCACAGCTAGCAAACTGTAAAGTCCAGATAATTTCCCTCCCCTGAAACCTACAATCAACAAAACACTATTAAAAAAGGCAGAAACAGCTGGAGTCAAGAGACTGGAACAGCATATCCTACAAGCTTCTTTAACAGGTAGCTGAAATAATTTGAGAGGCATGTAGTTCAGTTCTATATTCCACTTAAAACCTAGTTATCAGTTTAGAGTTGAAGAGATTTTGTTTTTCTTCATTAATAACTGGTGCTGGGCACTCAGAGTCAAAAAGCCTTTCACCAACAGTGCCAAATAGCAGCCACAGCCAGAGTAACCAAAAACTGGAGTGCCATCTAAGAACAAGCACCAGCAGCAGAGCAGAACAGAGGAACAGAAAAGCCTCTGTCTCCTGGGTCTGTCTTGCCAGATGTTCCATTAGTTGTGCCATGCATTGATCTTCAGCTGATTCTTCCTAAAAATGTTCAAGTTCCCAGAATGGATATTTCTCCAGAATACAATCCAGCAGAAAAATCACTTTGACAGATAATCTTTCTTCAGCACATACATGGTGTTAAAGTAATAACAATAGGAACACAAACTACTTCTAAGTAGCCAGGGTCACACTTGACATTATTTGCATTAGATCAAGCAGCGAAGCAGTCTAATGCTTGTCTACATAGCTATGGAGGAAGTTTTTAACTGTTTTTAACCTAGAATTCCTCCTGAAGCAGCATTTAAACACGTGAATGTTTCTTCAACCAAGCTAACAGAAAGAAGAGATTGGTTTCCCGCATCTTCTGTTTGGACTGTCAAAGCTGCTGAACACTAATTCTCTCCCCCAACATTATCACTTTGTCTCCTGAGGGTTAAAACTGCAGTCTTCATTCCACCACTGACTAGATGAAGATTAGGTCATCTGCATGCAATTAAAAACGGAAACTGATACATCAGAGTACTAGTGTCATTACTCACAGTTCAATCCCTAGATGTCAATTCTGGCTACTAACAGAGGAATTCTGGATGGACAAGACTTGCAGGCTGACTTTTAATTACAATTTTAGCATTCATTTACAGTCGAGCCCACAATTTTGATTAGATTATCTAGCTTTAAGAGGATTAAATAATACGGGTTAGCCGTACAGAATACCACACAGAACACTAAACATGTGCTGTTAAACTAAACTTGTGTCTATGAATTTTTATTAGGCAAAATTAAGAATATTTTATATAAATCTACAATACTTTCTTTCAAAAATAAAAACTCCATAAAAGTCAGAAAGTATGCTGATTTTCCTTGGTTTTCTACTGTAGATTTAAAAAGTCATGTGTAACAAGGGACTAGTTTATCCTCACACTTCTTGTTGCTTGTAACACTTCATGCTACAAAACTATATAGTCACGCAGAATTAGGTTGATGAATATCAAATATTATTTGAAAACAACCAAATCTCTAGATGGAATTCTAGCTGTGCTGTATGCACAAATACCACACAGAGCACCAGTGCTAATCCTCATGCACTGGGGTGGAAAGTTGGTACCTTTAACAATCCAAAACTCATTAAAGAAAAATCTGAACTTTAAAAATCAGATGCAGAGGGTCAATGCATTGCAATGCAAGTGACAATTTAATTCAAATAGGTTTCATTTTACAAGAGCTGAAGTTAGAAATGTTAGTGTCTTAAACTGTGTTCTCTTATTAGAAGTGAGTCTGTTCTAGCTCCCATCTGAGAACACACACAGAAACACTGGAATATTTTCCTCTTCAGTTGAACCACTAACTTTTGCAGCAATGTATACACATCAAATTAAATGCAGTAAACCTTTAAATAAATTTACTGACAGACAAAATAATTACAATGACCAACGATCATCACTTCTCACAAGCTATCTCCTTACCATTAGAGGAAGAGCTCCTATTTGCAAGTGATGAAGTCGAGGAGGTGCGTGGTAGTGGGCCAAGTGGGGATGCAAGGGCCCTGGAGGGTACGTAGCTGCAGTCACACCAGCTTCAATTCCCAGTTCCCTGTCACACGAAGGAAAGTGGCATTAAAGGTACATTCTCACTCCAGTTCCACTGCTTTGGAAAGCATACAACACAGGACACCTACTGTTAACAGTTTTACGTAAGAATGTCTTTAAACTTACTTAAAACTTTACTAAAGAATAATCTTAATCCTACTATAACTAAAGTTGTTTTAAAATCAGCTGCGAAGATTTAGTATGATAAATTACTAGAGACAACTCCACCATTATTGTGCCCAGTAATATTATCAGTATGGAGCCTTCTCTGTAGCTCGTGCTGTGAGAACAGCATGCACCTCTTCCCTAATGGTCAAAAATATGTTTTTAATAACAAATATAATACAGAACTTAAATAAAGCTTTCATGAGTGGGCCTGATGCAATTTTAGATAAGTTCAGACAAGGAGGAGGAAGAATAAATTAGTTTGTAACTCAAATCCAAACCTCTTATTTTACAAAGAACATAAATATAATAGTCTTCAACAATGTTTTACTTGCCTATTTTAAAATCAACTATTGAAATAACTACGTAGAGTCAGCAACACACAATTCCATTCTAAAAGCAATGGATAAAACCCCCTAGAAATATATTTAAGATACTGAGTACTCAAAACAGTATTTCAAACCCATATGAAGATCTACAACTTTTAAAGTACAGGTGCACACAGCACTTTTTATAATCACAGCCAGCATTATCCGCACTGTGATCAGCACATTCTGGTCTTTTGTCCTGAGTCCCAAAAAGCTAAAATAGTATTTGATAACTAACCAGGCGGATCTCTCTGGAGCTTGTCGAGGATGGGAAGACATTGTCTGAGGCACATGAATGTGATGTCCATGACCATAATTGGGATGCATTCTGTGAGGATGTGGAGGAGGCCGTTCATGAGCACGTCTAAACAACATAAAATAGCAATGGTTAATTTCATGTAGTTATTGGTATCAAGAAAGCAACACCCATAATCAAAACATTACAGACTGAATTACTGGAATGCATTTAAAATTTAAAAAATATAACTCCCATTAGAGCATTTTAATTTCAACTTTAAATATCAGTCAAAAACTAATTATAACACAGATTTCATATTCAAAGACAAGACCAGCTTCAGCGACTGCAGCTTCACTCAGCAGACGTGACTACAGAAAGACTGACAAAGCGTTTAAATCCCAACCTCAAACTGCAGGTAGGAAAGCAAAGTCCACATGACAGTCACGTTGAGATCCACAGTCATTCACAGCTTGCTGAAGTTTATTTCTAGTAAAACTATACTAGCAAACACAATTAGAGGAAATTTAATACACTAATTAGACCTTGAAACATGTTTGTATCGCAGTTCAAGTACTAAGAAGAGCGCACAGTTTTTTCCATGTCAGTTGGTATAGAACAACTACAGTTTTGAAAAAAATCTTAAAACACACCTGCTGGCTGACTTCTGTTACTTTACCATTTCTCAGTTACAGAAAGAAATGGATTGGTATTTTTATTTCCATTGCTTTCAATGCAGAAAGTGTGTTTTTGTTGTTTGGTTTTTGTTGGTGGTGGTGTTTTGTTTTCTCAACGCAGAAACTTGGATTTTGCCCAAAGCAGTACACTGTCTTCAGATTCAGTACCACCTTAAACTACTTGATAAAGTGGACTAGACATTTTGTAAATCTACATGTCTAAAGAAGTAAAAAGTCACTTAACAGCACACTGTTCTAATCACTGTAAACTGACACTTCTCCAGAGAAATCTGTCAAGCCTGTATAAACATCACAACTATTAGTTTGCTGCAGTGGTACAGACCAACATATGAACAGACCTGTCAGTGGAACCTACTCCTAGTCTCACCTCCCTTCAGTTTATCAAGTAACTATGGGGAAAAACATTTTTTGCTAAAAATAGCAAACCAACTTCCATAGTTCCATAAAAACTGAATGTCACGTAGGCCCATTTTTCCTAAAATGAGTCTTAATTTGAAAGAAATACCTTTGAAATTATTGCTGTGAATGTAAAATTCCTAGGCTGTCTATCCCACAATCCTAGTATAAAGTGAGTTTCTAATCCTGAAAAAGTCCTATATTGTTAGACAGAAGGTCTACAAGCTAGACTATCCCATATGTTATTTCTAGAAACGAAGAATGCAATGATATCTTAACAACACTTAGAGAGGGTGCAACATGCAACAGAAGGAACTGCAAGTCTGCCGGCAGTCTCAGTCTGTGTACTAAATAACTGAGTGAATATACACAAGTTTCTGGTTGTCAGAGTATAATCTGATTTATAAGAGGTTGGGCCAAGACACCAACAATACTGATTTTGCATGTAATTTGTATGAGGATTAAAGGGGAAAAGAAAGACTAAGGGTGGAACAACTTCATAAGATTACAAAACAAAACTATAGAGGAGAAACTGTACTGAGCAAATGGACATAGTCTAACGAGAGATGGGCAACTTCAGAAAGAATGTCAAGGAAGACCTTACTATCAACATCTGACTATAGTTTCTATAAAGAAAACAAAATTCACTAGGCTAAGGAATGCCAATATTTACATTTCCAATCCCAAACAACCAGAAAGTTTCCAGAACTGGTAAGATAGCTACCATTATTATTTTTCCTTAAAATGCTATCTTCCTCTCTCACATTCACTGTCTTGAATGTTCCAAAAATAATTTTAGAGTATGACTACATAATCATGGGCATACACAGGCAGCATGCCTGTATGTTTAGGGTAGGGTGCTTAGATGTTATGCCATTCGCATAGCAAAGATAACAAAAGAACAGGTGTAGGTTCAGATCACAACTTCAATGACTGAGAAGGCAGGGTTATAACTGACTTTCCTGGGGGACAGGGGCAAAGTCTGTCATATGTCACTTTCTGAGCAGTTGCTGCCTATTGATACTTCTACGAATTACCCACAAATGACCTCAAAAGTTGCAGTTAAAGCAAACTTGTTTACGCATAAACTTTTAAGTCAGCTTCAAGCTAGTTACCAGTAGAATTTGTATAACAGAGTTAGGAGCAACAACTAGAGAGCTCATTCTTGAAAGTCTCTTGGAGATTTAAAAGCATTATCTCCAGAATTAAAATAGCTTCATTTACTCTGTGATTGAATACCAGGTGAGTACTGACCTGATTTCTAGTGTCACAAATCTAGTTCAACAGCAACAGTAGCACGTCTTAAACAGTATCACCAAAGCTACCTCTCAAAACCGGTCACGTTCTCATGCAGATATCACTCAGTCTCTTCCTTCTCTTCCAAAGACATAAAGGCATAGTAAAGCTAGGGAAGTATCTAAGGTTAAATCTGAATCAAACCTGGTAAGCTGTCTCTTACGATAAATTGTTCATTTCATTTGAAAGCATTAGTTAGATAAAAAGAATCTTAACAGAACTGAGAAGGCAAAACACACTGTCAAGGAAAACATTTGAAAGGAGCTTATATACTTTCTAGGCTGGCCAGCTGGAAGAGGAATTCCTGCCTGTTATCTGGAGGATGAGTAATGGGCAAGATAAACATCAGCTTCCCTTCTCTTCCTTGCCCCATTCGTGCCTTACCTAGAGACACTGTTGAGAGATGCAACGAAACAAGCTCAGTCTCAACGCTCATGTGACTCTGACAGTATTAAACCGTAGTAAGAAGAGTCTACATACCAACGGTTCCTAACCATGCAATTAACAGTTTGAGATTCACACGCAATATTTTACAAACCTGAGGGAAACGCATTATATGTTTAGATATTGTTCTGAGTACATTTGTGACATACGTTGGGTGTTGCATCATCCTTCTTCTCTGGACCTCCATCCTCTGGATCACTTCATGAGGATGTAGCCTCTGTGCTGGAGGTGCCGTTGCAGGGATGTGATGGGATATAGGCTGGTGTGTTGCAGGAAGATGCTGTGGTATTGGAGCAGCTGCACCGGCTAAAGGATGAGTTGGTGGTGGAGGCGGAGGCGGAACAGGATGAGAAGATGCATGAGAGGAGATTGAAGGATGGAAGGGATGCACTGGATGAGGAATAACATAATCTACTTGAGGCGGAGGCTGTGGCTGTGGAGGAGGATTTCCATGAGAGTGAGGACATGCAGAAGCTTGATGGTGAAGAGGTCTGGTCAAAGAAGCATCTGCAATGAAAACATCAGGTACTTTTAATTTGGTCAGTAGCGGGTTTTAACTTGAATTTATTTAAAAAAGTATCTTCACACAGGTGCTTCAGTATTATTACACCAGTGTAAATAGTGGCAACGTGGGAATATGTGCTTATGCAATTTTTAAATAAAGTGATTCCAGCAATATACCCTAAAGAAACCCACAATTTCTGTAGCCAAAAGTATTCCACTTGCCAATGTTGATAAGGTATATATGGTGAAAAATTTTACTTCAAGTTTGTTGTTTAGTTTTTTAAAAATTCAACACCCACCACCCCCTCCCAAGCCCACTGTTCTGCAGAGACAGTAAAATGAAAAAAAATAAATCACAATCAAACAAATGAGTTGACAGCTTGCTCAAGCAGAACTCATTGAGGGGATGGACCAAGGAAAAAGAAATAAAATGTCACTGCTAATATACAAAGGAGATGAAAAATATTTCCACAGTAAATACAGTTTTTGAAGTCTGAATGTTATCAAGATCACTTAAAAGAAAATATTTTAGCTTCACCTTGATTCTGTTCAAATCCTCTGCATGAGATAAACTGTTTAAATATATTTCTTAATATGTGTTTTGCTAGGCCAGTTCTAAAGATCAAAGCAAGCAGATAGTAAGAGTTTTCAGATGTTGTCAGGGGAGCTGTTTTCTTGTTTGCTTGGTTCCCCCCCAGGTACCCAGCAATCCGCAGCACTTACAAGGAGAATGCATATAATGCCGACAGGAGGAGAGCGATGCCTGAGGAGGAGGTTGGGGCTGTGGCTGCGCAACCATACTCGATCCGTATCCATCCATGGTTATGGACTGGCTTGGGCCAGCACCAGCCTGATGCCCGTAAATTGCAGTTCGAGATGAAGAACCAGGACAGCAGGGGTCAAAAGCAGATGTTCCATGAAAAGCACCACTTCCATGACTTCTTATACCACTGCTGCTTAAGTCTACTGGCAATGCCTGCTGCGTAAACAAACCATCTTTTTTTCAAGCAATTCTCCAGACATTGAAAACAAATTCACCCTCAGACATAATGTGACAAAAAAAGAAATACTATCACAAGCAACTGGCATCTAAATTTTTAAGTTTTAAGGCTCAACTTTGGAAGATACTTCAGATACGGTTAACAGTTCGTACTTCTAAGTTCTTGAATCTGGTGAGACACATGAAATTCATTACACCAGATTGTATTAAAAAAACCCCAAACAAACCTCAAAACCCTATGATGGATAAATCAGTGAGTATATGACAGCTACATGCCCTGAAATACTTGGAGGCAAGAAAAAAACTTTAGTGTTTTCAGTTGTGCCTAATACACTTAAACCAGAAAGCAGATTGATAGTTCTGCATGTGGTAAATTAGGTTTGTACAGCATTGTTCTTAGTTATAACCATATTATTTTAGAGGTGTGATTCTAGTTACTTAAAGAATCTTAAAACTCAATGCTTTAGAAAAGCAATTCTTTTATACCTTTTATAAAGAGAACATTAGACTTGATTTTTTTCTTCCCTTAAAGCAACTCAATTATTTGCATTGCAAAACTGTTATGCTTGGCAGAGTGTATTTCAAGGTATTTATGTTTGGTTTGCTTAAACAGCCATTGTCATCCTACAGTCGTCAAGAGGATGTCAGCTGTCAATGCTGACTTGTTGGATTATGACTTTCTGTAAAATTTCAATTTCTTGTGTCCATATATTCTAGCTCAAATTTTCCTTTTAGTTCCCTTCTATAGTGCCTGCTACACACCAAGAGAATAAATAATCCACAGCTCAGCATCCTATTCTATTCTCTTGTATCTGTAACAACTTGAAACTGCAAAGGGAGAGTCACAAGAATTAAACATGCCTGGTCATGGTAACTGGTGCCAGAAGTGCTGCTCGCTCCACAGGGTGCAGGCACTGGAGGAGGCCGTTCAACAGGGCAGCTGGAGTCACTGAATGAAGGAGACAGCGGCACAGCTGGGTGAGGGTTGTGGTGGTGGTGGTGGTGATGTTGGAAGTGGTGGCCGTGCTGCTGAAAGCAGCTTGTATGCGGGTGCCCCAGGGCATGATGAGTCTGTGAAGGTCCTCCACAAGGAGAATGCTGGGGGCAGCATGACGGTAACCTTGGCATGGCCGGAGGGCCGGTTTCCAGTGTCGTATTAGATGCAGTTCTTCTTATTTCATCTTGAAGATAAAGGAAGTTAATATTGAAGTGAAAGAAATCAATAAAGCTGATCACCGTAAGCAGTGTCTTAAATGGAAGAAGTGTACTCCATGTTTATATAATTAACTGATTGAAAAACAGATCTAGACTAAACCAAAACAAACTGGATACAAAAAAGAACATTTAGCTATGTCTGCCAAAGAACCAAAATGGAATGGTTCAAGTTATGTACCCATGGGAACCACTAGAAGACATAAACTGACACCTACCTTATTTCACTAATTTAAGGCATGTAATCAGCAGGGAAAGGAGGAAAAGACTGTCCCTGTCATTAGTGTGCAGAGACCTCAAATTCTTGTGCAACTGTGGCCAGCTCAGGTGTTTTGTACTGCACCTGACTTGCAGACAGGGGGAAAGCATCCATGTTTCAGACATGTTACGAATGCTTCTTGTATATACAGCTCTATTATAGGTCAGTATCTATACAGATCTGCATAGATGTGCTTCCAGTGATCTACAAGGGGTGATTCAAGAAATCTATATACATCTTTCACTTCCTTACAATACACGTTAAAAAAACCCACCCTGTAACACACTGCAATGGAAGACAATTTCCTGTGAACTACATCCTACCTTCCCAAAAAGCAAGGATGTGGTTCATTAGGTATAACCAAATCATTCCAATGGCAAAGCCATAAGGCTCCAGCACAATTTCCTTCATCTTTGGGGAGAAATCAATGATCTTTTTCAGATTCCTGTCCTCTCAACTTATTACTGTTATGTTCAGCAGCAAAAGTTCACATACCGTTTAATCTAAGGAGTCCTTCTACCTCTTTTGTACCAGAAGGTACAAAACTAAACTGTTCTAAACTCTTGTGTTGCCTCCTGGTACAAAAAGAGGTAGAGGAGGTACCAGGAGACAACACAAGAGTTTAGAAAGGTCTCTTATTCTGTACCTCCAGCTGAAGTCCCAGCAGTAGCGCCACT
Source organism: Pampusana beccarii (assembly GCA_013399365.1). Classification (NCBI taxonomy): domain Eukaryota; kingdom Metazoa; phylum Chordata; class Aves; order Columbiformes; family Columbidae; genus Pampusana; species Pampusana beccarii. The sequence continues at coordinate 431,339 of VWYH01008204.1, read as the reverse complement.
GGGAAGACTGGTCACGGAGTCTGGAGCTGCAGAGGGCTGGCTGCTGGAGCCGCTGGGCGCCACTTCAGAGGCCTGCGCTGAGGGGGGCGCCCCAGCACTGCTGCTGGCGGCAGAACTCACCACCTGCGGCTCCACCCGGGCTGACGTGGTTGGCACAACTGTTGGCTCTAGCAAAACAAAAAAGATTTTATGTTCTTTAAGCTTTAATTCTGCTTCACTCATGTGTGGGGAAAAAAAAAATTTTAAAAATCTCATTTTCTTTCGTTTAAAATCAAGTTTCAGGAATTAATATAAAATCAATTTCCAACCAAATCTGACAAACCAAGTTTTATTTAGTGAGTAAAACACTACTAGAAATGAAATTAAATTACTTTGGTACTTTTTGATGAAAACACTTGCTGAAATCTTTCATAAATCCACAAGCAAACTTCTCTATGATTAAGCATTACCATTACCATTTTTAATGCCTCCGAAGCATAGAAAAACTTATAGATAACTAACCAAGAACAGCATAACACCTAAACTAGCAGTACTACTTTACAAATGTAGGTCATTCTACATACCTAGTACTAAAGGCTACAGCAAGATCAATTTGATTTCTATTCTCAATACCCATTAAAAGCAGGTTAATTACATCAGTATTTGAGACCTGTTAAAAGTACATACAAGTTTATTTTGCATATTGTAAAGGTAATAGTCGGCAACATATTTAACGGGATCCAAGGAAATACACCAAACACTTGATAAATCTCGTTCTCTACTACACAATCATTAACAGGTGAAAATTTTAAAAGATACTTAATGGCACAACTCATATTTGGTTTTGAAAAAGTCTGCCTTTGATTGTAAGTTTGAAATTCTCTCTAATTGCTGACAAGGCAATGACATGACTGGGAAGATGAGACACCATAGAAGGGAATATCTTCAGAAACAGCTCAGGTTTTTTTAGTAAAAATGTCTGCATGGATATCAGGAAAAAAAAGGCATCAAGACACTTCAAATACTTCTCTTACACAGTCTCAAAATAAAATATGACTAGTTTTCAAGATTTCTCTCTATATCTAGAAGGTATATCAGAAACTCAGCGAGCCAGGGAATAAACATATATCTCCTTCTTGAAAGTCTTCCAACTCATCACATTAAAAAAACATGATCCGACACCTATATATAAATTCCTTTGGATTTTAATGTGGCATTCCAATACACTATTTAAAGCAAAACATTTTGGAAAAAATGTATTAATGTTTAAATTCAGAAAAAAACAGCAAGTATATAGGACACGTATAGCCTAACATTGAAACGTGATCACCCCGCGCTCAGGGCTGGATGCTGATCCGTTCTGAACGCAGCACTGCAGGCACACAAGTCACAGTCACCCTGCGAGCTGTGTTGACTCACCACCAGCAACACGGTTCTGCTTCTCCCCCCACCAACCCAGTAACAGCCAGTGTGCTCGGTCAATCTCAAACTCTCAGCTAACAGAAACTCAATTCCAACACACCTACATCAATCCAGGAAGGCAGATGGAGATACGATCCCTAGGCTCATGGAAGTAGCTAAGCGAAGTTTTAAGATCAGTATCTTTGAAGACATTAATAAAATTATGATAAAAGCGCATGGCTGCCTTGTGACAGTGTTAATTCCGAATTTTTATCATTTATTTTCATGTGTGAAATTTGATGCCTAAACCTAAAAATAACAACCCTGAAATCCTGGAAGCTTCATCTTAAAAATGTATTTCCTCAGGCTGGGAAGAAACAGCTAGTCTTAAATATACACATTATAGAAGTAAAAGTTCATTCTTTGGCACAACAATTTGGTTCCTCAGTTTAAGACTAAGTTCTATAATTTGAGTTTAAAGAGTAAACTAAAGCCTTCTCCCCTTCAATGACAGAGCTGTCGGGATATTTCACAGTAAATCCATACAGAAAAGAATTTGTAAATCAACCCATCATCTTTCTTACAAAAGATCAAACAACTAACACCAATTCCAAACCCTTCCAATTCTCCAACACACTCCAAAAATCAAGACAACTGCAAAAATATGACATTTGCAAGATACTAGCTTGTAATGCACTCTGGGATGGAACCGCAACAGGATCAAACTTCTGTAAAACATCAACAGTAGCGTGTACCCAAGGAATCCCCAAAACAAACACCACAAAAATAAACCTTCAAAAACGTACATGAGCTTTAGTTTTTCCTTCTCTCAAAACTTGACGACGCCTGGAAGTTGCTCTTATGTTTTTCAGCAGGAACAGACTTAAGTGCCAGTAGGTTTTAACATTAGGAAACAATGAAAGGTTACAGCTTCAGAAACCTAACATACTTTGCTAGTTCGAGGTTATTTTTTTTTCTTTTTTAAATTATTTTTACTCAAAGGCCTGAAAGAACAGCAGCTATTCCAAAGCATAGGCAATGATTTTCCTTTTATAGTGTTGTACTGAAGTGCATATTTTTAAAGAAGTAGTTCCAACCTGTTCTGTAATTTCTGCCTGATGAGTCAGCCCTCAGCCACACACCCAAGTCTGTTTTGGAAGGAAAATCAGATCTAGTAGACCGACTGGAAATGGCTAAGCTTTTCATTTTACAAGGAACTTTGCAAGAGGATTTTCTGACAGACTTGGAAATTAGGGTTTGGTTTTTTTTAATAATTGAGACTTTTTCACAGAATGTTACGTTCTAACTGATGCAATTAATTCCACTTCCCTTATGATGAGACCATCCTGCTTCTGAAAAAGGAAGAGATTTCTCAGACAAGTGCAACTTACCGTCTTCATCCACTGTGAGGTCCACCACTTCCGCTGCGCTCTGCCTCAGGGGCTGGATGACTGTGGAGATCCTGCTGCGGCTCCGCTGCTCCTGAGGTCGTGCAGCATGAGAACTGGAGCTTTGTCCCCAGTGTGACCTTGTGTGTCCGAGTGTTGAACGAGACCTTAAAAAAAGGTAACACCTTCAGTACTGACCTAAATTTTGTCACTATTCATTTTTTCCCCTGTTTGAGAAGTTATTTGAAGTTTTTTTTATTATTAGAAAAGCATTTTTGTTATGTTGAAATACACCACCACTCCGCATTCACTAGATGCATACTTACAAACCTGACTGCAGCCTTTACCAGGTAATAATGGCAAATACCCAACAGGTAGAGTTTAAACGTCCTGGAACCATGTTCCTTTAAACACAGGTAACTTACAAAAAAATTCACTGTCAAACCCTAAAACTGCAGTCAGGCAGCAATTATATCTGATGTTATGTTTGAACTTTGTTAATAGTAAATGAAGAGTCTCCAAAACAGTCTGAAAGAGCAGATGTCTGAATGATGACAGAAGCGTAAAGACGATAAAAATTTGTAAACATTAAGCTCTTTTTGGATGTTAATTTGTGACAGAATATTTTCAGAAGATAGTTTCTATACATCAATTGAAATTTCCAAAATGTCCTAAAGGTGCAAAATACCCGGACTTTTCTCTCTTGAATATTATTTCCCCCATCTCCTCTAAGAACACAGCTTTATGTAAAACTTAAATGAAATGTGACTTGAGGAGAGGAAATCACAAGCCTGCAACCATACTAAGGCAAGGGATGGCTTTACCTCTGCAGTCTAACACTTAGCACCCATTCTGTTCAATTTAGCAATACAAACCCAAACAACTCCAATCAATGATGCTTTGGAGTTTAAGTTAAGAGGATACTGTCTTTAATTAAGGCAAAAATATTTTTACAGTACTGTATTTACCAGTTCACTCTCAAAAACCTTTGCTTCCCCAGTATTTACCTAAATCAAGCAGCGCTTATTTTCCAATTTGGAACAACAGTGTACTCAGAATTTAGAAATTCAGAAGAGGAAAACGTGAAGAAGGGGAATGACTTTACTAAAACCAACCAAAACCCACTGCACAAATCACCATGGAGATCAGTCTACATTTCTGTTCTGCCTGTATTCCCTTCAACCCTATCTGTGCAACCCACAAAGATCACTTTATTTTCCTGCAGTGCAAAAAGCACGCTCGCTGCAGACTTCTCAGCTGGCTTACACTTCAATTCCACTCCAGTATAGCTTTGCTTCCCCAAAATTCTGCCCACTAGTCACACAGGAATTACAACCACCTTAACAATTCCAGCTTAGTTGAATTGTCATGCTTTGGCAAAGCTGTGGTTTAGGGGTTTTTGTATGTTTTTTTTTGTTTGTGTGGTGTGGGGTTTTTTTTGTTTGTTTGGGGTTTTTTTGTGTGTTTGTTTTGGTTTTTGTTTGTGGGTTTTGGTTTTTTTTTTTTAATTTTTTTTCTTTTGTAATGTTTTTGTTTTAGGGTTTTTTTATTGTTTTTTTTTGTTTGTGTGGTGTGGGGGTTTTTTTGTTTGTTTGGGGTTTTTTTGTGTGTTTGTTTTGGTTTTTGTTTGTGGGTTTTGGTTGGTTGGTTTGTTTTGTTGTTTGGGTTGGGGTTTGTGGCAGATCTGGAGTAAAGCAAAATCGTATTAATACAAAGAGATTCAAGCCTCACCTATAGTTTTCACCAACTGTGACAATCTCCACTTCGCTATCTGTTGAGGTAACATTTATTTCTTCATTAGCAGTGACCTGGGGAGTGGAGGATGCTTCAATCACCACCACATCTTCGTCGATACTTCCTGATGAGGAAAAAGGAAGAATGAAGTTAGTATACTTCATCGATCTCAGGAGCTGTCATTGTAAACAACTATTTTTTTCCTAGACTTAAAATACACATAGGTAGGTAATTCAATACTTTGTCAAAACTTTAGCTGCAAGTAACAAACACAAGATGTAGTTATTAAAATTAGCAATTCTGCTGTAAACGTGCAAGTAAAAAAAGGAAGGAGACAGAAGATGGGGAAAGATATGCAAGCTTGCATTCTACTGTGTACTAGAAGCAATTACAGTGAATTTTATCAGCTGTAGCACCAACGAAATTAAATCATTTAATATAAAAACAAACATTTAAACTAGCAAAGCAGTGGTGGCTTTGCTATCTAACACAGATACAGCTCAACTGTATGCCATTTCCTACTACTCATACTTTCTAATAGCGCCCTCCCAAGTCAAAAGCACAAACTGACTGGGTTTTCATCCTACACAAGGAGCCAATAGTACACACTTAACTTCAAAATGAAGCAGAAAAACAACTCCTCTAAACTATGGAAATATTTGTAAGGCATTTAGTAAGATTACACTGCTAACAAAACTACAAATATAAGTAGTGATCATACACAACTTTGTACCCTCTATTAAATACCAAGAGCTTTCGAACGAGTTCTATCAGAAGCAAGCCAAGGGGAAAAGTACATCTATGTGGACTTTGCATACGTGTTTTAATAACATTGCAGTAGCCTGGAGAACAGTAGATGCAAACTAAGACAGTTGGCCAATACAAACTGGCTTAATTACATTTATTTGAACAATAAAAAGTCAGCTGAACAGCAAAACTTCAGCAGCATAAGCAACACTGAAGTAATGTTCATCAACAGCTCTTGCACAGCCAGACATTAGCCAAGAGCCGGCAGCACTAAGTAGTATGACGACCCAATATTTCACTGTCAACAGGACTTATGGTTTCTTTTTTGCCTCTCCTCATACTTTACTACAAGGAAGATTAACAGTTATTGAAACATCACAAACAAAACCACACCAACTTATCCTGATTTAGACAAGCTCCTACAAAGCAGAGCTATGGAGAGTGGTAAACCAAAGAAAAGTCTCTGCAATAATCCGTGGAAATGAGGTCTCAGAGGCCACCCCCTCGACAGGCCCACGGGAGGACGGGGCTGCAGCGCCCAAACCGCAACACAGCTGCGGAGGAGGGCCCCTACACTTCAGCAAGCACACGTGTAAGGGATTTATCCCAGCATTAGAGCATTTCATTTACAAGGCAATTAAGAATTAAAACAGCAACAAAACTAAAACACTAGTGGAATTTAAGATGTCTTTTTTGAATGTTCTGTAGTACCAGAGCTAAGAAAAAAAAGTTCCCTGAAAAATGCACTTAAAATTCAAGTCTGCTGGTCTGAACTACTTCAAGCCTATTCCTAGCAAAGCCATGATGTTTTGCAGTTCCACGTAATGTAACTTTGCAGGTTAAGTTAGTGTCTGAAGATGAACTTTACTGGCATGTCAGTGGGAGCAGTTCAAGCTGGTTGATTCGAATTTTAAGAGTGCACAAGCCTGTAAAGCAGAAGGAAACTTTCTTTAGTGAAATGACTGACACACAGAAGTAAAACAAATGGATTTTCAGAGGTTTTGCTAGATTGTTTCTAAAAATACTTGCTCTAGAGAATTTTGAGGCATTCACATGCCTCAAATATTTACCACATATGTAAGTCTTAAGAGCCATCTGGTGAATCCAAGGCTACACACTAGCAGTAAACAGCTGAACATATCTTTAAGTGCCTACACCTTTAGGTTTACCTCGGAATACACTTGGTATACTTACACACTGTTAAAGTGAATTTCTTAAGTACAGCAGAATTCCAACAGAATTTGGTCTTCCAGTAAACCCCAGTTCTAATGTACTGCACAATTTACAAAACATACCAACACCCAAGGGAAAAAAAAAGCAACCAAAAAATCAAAATCCAGAAATATACCAGATGACAAAAGACTTGCACATCTTTCTCAGTATGACTTTTCACCCTGTGGTCCACCACACAGGAGGTTTTTATACAGTCCACCCTGACAAGGAGTACTTCGTTTATTTGCTTTTATGCATGTACCAGTAATCTTCCATCTGGGATGAACTTCAAGCAAACCTGATCTTACTTAAAGTACAAATATGGATACCTTACTCATCAGTGCATCATCTAAATGACTGACCCTGCAAGAGAACAGCTAAATCTGTACACTACACTAATGCTATACTCCCTGGAGGTAATCTCCCTTCAAGGAGAAGGGTCACTGGACTGTTGGCAGTAAAAGAGTTCTGCAGATCTATGAGTGGTATTTTGCACTACTTTCTGCACAACACACACCTATGGCTGTAAAACAAACAGAAAATTATCTTCCTGCAGGTACACACAACTTCTCTCCATCATGTCTTATTCATCTTGCTGAATAACAAAATGCAGCAAGCAAATTATACTCTAGGTGTCCGTGACTAAATTAGCCTTCGGGCTACCAATAAAAGACTCATTCTACATTTTAAATGAGTTGGTTAAAAACAAAACCTTTACTGAAAATTACAGCAAGAATTATATTAGTTGCCACTGAATTTTGCTTTTTTTCCCCTACTCACATCCACAAATAATATAGTGCATGCAAACCACCAAATTTTATTTTGCAAGTTTTGCATATCCCAACAAATCAAACTCATCCACAGCAGCCAGTAATTAGGTTTTGTACATAGCTGAAAATCAGTAAGAAGCAATAACTTCTTTAGAGAAGCTTCTCTCCTCTCTTTTAAAGGCCTGGATTACGATAGAGCCTAGTGCTCAGCCAGCCCAGCAGAAGGGGTGAACTATACCGCCTTGAATCCAAATTTGAACATGCTCAAAATCGTCATCACCCCTTAAAAGCCAAAACACTCCTTCCTCCAGGCCCTACATCACAAAGACAGTAAATCTGTCAGATTGAAGTACTTTATTAAGCAGAATATAACTTTTAAAATAATTTAATACAACGTAGTCCAATATTTAGACCAGTAAATGAGGATATCTTTTCCCCAGAAAGCTGTAAGATTATTTCAGAATTATAACTGCAAGGTACTGTTGATAGACCACATGTAGTTCTGGGATGCAAGTTTTAGAGTCAAATACTTACAATAATCCAGAAGTTATAAGCAAGACACTAAGCTTTGCACAGTATAACATGTATAATATATACAATTATACTCTACGCATAACATATATAATTATACTATTACTGAACTCTGAAAGATCATGGCATAACTGAGAGATTAATCAATCATCATCAACCCAAGTACCCCACCAAGGACATAAATAACACTAGTACAATATCCAAATTTATGTTTGGCTGATTGTTGTCCTTCCTGAAGGATATTTTATACCTATTTTGCAATTAACATGGGGTTTGACTAGTTTAAACATTACATATACGATAGTGAAGGAGGTTTACAATACACAGTTTCAAATGAGACAGTCTGACCAAGCCATAAGTGAACACATTTAAAATAAGCAGCCAAGTTCCAGGGACAGAGATGACTTATTCTGAGTTCCAAGCTTTCACTGGATCAAGCCAAGGCCTGGCTGAGGCAAAATGGCAAAACTATGCAGTCACAGTAGAAAATCCAGGGTACAATCTGTAACTGAAGCCTCTCACACGACCCGGCATCCACAACAATATTACAGATGTCACAGAGCACCTTCTCATCGATTCCTTGCTCAGGGACAGCTGTCAGTAAGTGCTTCTAAACCCTTCTGAACTTGCCGGTACTACGTGCCTCTACAGCACCTTGTGCTGGTGAGTTAATTACCTGCATAGTAATTCAGCTTGAAACGGATAAAATAATGATATCCTACTAGTGTTAATGAGCACTCCCTCCTTCTTTTTTCAAACTTCTTGAACTAGGTGTGACCAGCACTCCCTGCTCCCAACCCTGGTAATACAGTTAGCATAACCAACAGCACTTTATGAGGCAAGCAGCCATGGCCTAGGACCAAGCCGGTCACGTACGTGTTCTCTTTCCCCTCATTCTCAGGCACTGAAGGTCCTGAGAACCAGGCAGACAAACCAAACAGACTTCTCTGTCCCCTCCCTATCGGACTCAGGATTCCTGGGCGCCAGGACGATCACTCCCTTCCTTGCTGGCCTTGAAGGCCATGGGCACCTGGCCAACAGGTGCTCCTCACGCCCCCGTGGGAGCACAACAGACACAGTGTGCGGTCTATAAAATCTGGCAGTTGGAAGACCTAAGACCTTAATACAGATTGCTATTAAGTAGACTACAAGACTAATCACTTTGATGCCTGCTTATTAAAAACTGTTATTACCATATCTTTTAACTTATTTTCTGATGATTATTCTCCTCCCTTAAGTCTATCCTTTATTACTTTTACATATATGCTGCAAGCCTCATACTCCCAGCAGTTCTTTGTCCTTCAGTATACTCTGTAATTTCAGCACATGCATACATAACCTTCACGTGCCACTCTAGAGCAAAAACTTCCCTAACACTAACAGGCTAGTGTAGCATTACTAGCAATACAACTATTTCCTCATATAGAAACACCATCATGCTCGCTCACTATACAGAGAAGTTGCATAGCTACTTTTCTAGCTGGCCCCATTTCTGCCCTAATTAGCTCAACAACCAGAAATGCTTTATGTAACAGCAGAAAGGTACATAAAGTGTCAATCATACTTTTATCTTACTAAAAATCAGATACTTTTATACAGGAAGTCTGTTCAGCTTCCCACTTTATCTGCAATGTAAATAAAATGCTCAAAACCTTCCCATCAACACATATTTCCACTGGAAAAAAACCATACTATTCACATACTTTAAGCCATAATTACTTCTCAGCTCACTGCAAGTGTTAGTGGTGAAGTACAGCCACCACAATACACGTTCTTTAAAGCTTACCTTATTTCAGTTACAACTGATGTCAGTATTTTAATCTCAAATTAACTGGTGCAGAGCTAATCGATTTTTCATTCATGACATGAGAATAAACATAATTACAGAAATGAATTAAGTGTGCTTTTCCAGTAGTATAAAATTAACCCATTGGATAATGCACTCTTCCACATAACTGGATGAAACAAATGGCAAGTTTCAGTCTTCCTACCATAAAAATAACATCAAGCTGAATCATCGAATTATCAGAAGTTACCTGAACAGCTTCAACATTGACTGATCATTACATAAATTTTTAAAGAGATCTCTCTCCAAAAAGATTCTTTTGAAATGCCTATGGAAAGCCTCACTGTGGAAATACTTGTTCTACAGTACAAGGGAAATAAAAGCACAGAAGTGGTATTAATTAGATTTGTGTTTAAAGAGGGCAGTAGGTTTTAATAGTTCAAGTAGACTAAAAAAATTTGAAAATTCTCTCTTTAAATGGATTTATCATGATTAGAAACAGACGGTTGCTCAAGAAGCCATAACCTACATTTCCTTATCCATATACCAATTTCACCATTGCATGGCGCTTTGTGCAGAAAGAGAGTTGTTAATGGTCCTACACCATTTTACAGTTACATGGAACTCCTTTCTCTCGGAAAATGAGAAGAAACTATTAACTCGGAAACAGAAGTGTTAACACAGTACTTTCCCAAATTGGTCTTTAAGATGAATGTATGTATATCCCCATACAATAAATATTTATAAATCATAGCCTTTGATATGCTTGAACATGCATGTCAAATGTAACTTTTTTAGGCTTAAAAAATTACATTTGACCCCCCAAACATGCATGAAGATAATTAAGAATGTGCAATAATTCTTGTGTTTCAGAGTTATTCACGCATCTCTAGCCACTACACTTTTGCATTACAAATTCTACTTCTTGTATTTAAACAGTACATTATGGAACAACACACAAATTATTTCCTGCTGCAGTAGATAACAAGCAATAGCTTTTAGTACTCTGGTTCTGTTCAAGCATAAATCCTGCCCTAATATGGAACTGTACACTTTTTTTCAAACCTGTCTTTGTGTTTTCAGGCATTTTTTCTTAGAGGAATGATCAGCATAGTCTGAGATATGGTTTCACTTTCTAAAACACGCTTGTCACTAGGCAAAAAACACGGTTGCACAGATTAACACTACGCTGCCTCCCATGTATCTACTTTCCTGTGCTCTCTAAAAAGCTGCAATGATACACAGAAGGCACAAGTACAACATTGTGAACATTACGGATCCCAGTTCAGGACTGCCTTTCGCTTGGCAAATTCAAGATGAAAGGAAGCTACCTTCAACTGAATCCTGGTTTAGGCTCTTATCACAATGACCCATTTTATTTTTTTTATCTTTAAGTTGTCAAGCACAGTTAATTGTGTATTAGCAGATATTTATACATTCTGAAAGCAGACAGAATTGTTATTCCCACAATCAGTTAAAGCTATAATAGATAAAATTCTTAATACAATTTGACAGCTTAAAAAAAACACAGAGCAACTTCACAGCATGTGACTTATCAGACTCAGCAACCTTCCAGTATATTGTTTAGAAACCATTAACTTTACCCTTTATATCAAAGATTCTACATTGTTTTAATTTTACTGGAAGCTCTGAATATACTTTTCCCAACAAGAATTTATGGTGTAACATTCACATTGATTACAGCAAGTCTGTTTGTAATATAACTTCTACAAAAACAACTGCTCCAAAGCACTTATAAAAACTGCCGTATTGTACGCGATAAAGCTCATTAACAAAAAGTAACTCGGGAATATAGTTTTACCTGAAGGAACAGCTGTACTGTTCTGGTGGTTTTCACCAGGCGACACAAATAAGTCTTCCTCTCCTTCAGTAGATGAACTGGAAGAAGATTCACTACTGAGATCATTCTCACTGGAACTGCTAGAGCTGGGTAGTAAAGCATATTTTCTTCGAGCTAACACTTCCCGCTTTTTCCTCTGCATTAAAATTCGTTCTTTTTGGTTCTGTGTCCGCTGTGATGAACTTGTTTTCACAAATCTCTTCCTATATGGAAGCCTTCTTAAAGAACTGCTGTGAAAACAGGGCCTTTTCATTAATAACCCAGGAACAGAGTCTGCCTCAGTCCTAGGCCACTTTTGTGACCTTGCACTATGAGTTCTACTTGCAGTATTCAACACTGCCTGAGGATGCCTTACAGGAGCATCTTTTTCTTCATCAGATGTTACTGTGTCCGAGTCCCCAAAATGTAGGCTAGATGAAGGCGAAGAGATACAGTCACTAAAAGAAGAATCATTGTCTTCACTCTGTGTTTCCAGATGCTGTCTTAATCCTAAGATTCCTTGGCTTTCTTTATCAGGACAATTTTGAGTATATGAAGGACCAGCCTGCTGGCTCTTGCGTTTTTTTCGCACCACAATACTTTTGTCTTGGTCTGTATGGTTGCCATTCATGTCCTTCTGCTTTTGAGAATCACCACATAAGTGAGAGAACTCATTCCCTACTTTACTGGCAATCATCTCAACTTCTGCAGTGAAGCTTTTGGCTGCCCCAATCGGTTCAGGGTTCAAGAGGATCCCCTTCAGGCTCTCCTGTCTCTTTGGTGCATCAGAAGGAACTTCACTCTTCATATCCGCTTCTAGAGTATAAACTATATTACATTCAGGAGTCCATTTAGACATGGGAAGCTTTAAGAAAGGCCTAGAAATAAAAATAGATATGCATCAATAAAAAGCAGCATCAGATTTTTTCAAGAGCAAAACTGAAGTAAGAGAAAAGCCATTTATTACTAAGTCTACCCCCCCATGGGAAAAGCAAAACAGTAGTAACAGAAATACAACTGTTTCATAATATTAAGAATACAGCTTGACAATGTAATTTGGGATTGAGACAGAACTCTTGTAACTTGCATTGAAGGGAGCTTACAGTCAGTGAAAACATCATCACTTTCACAGAGCAAGTATTGATGTATGTCACCTGCAAAATACGTACACATGGACGATGTCTTGTTTTACTGATGCCTAAAAGTGAGAGTTTTACAGGCTACTGCTTATAGAAGTGACATAAGTTTCACCTAAATAGCTCCAATAGCCATCAACTAAACTACACATTTAAAGGAGGCCCACATCTTCCCCTATAGCCATACATACAGATAGTAAATACCTTGAACACAATACGTGGTACAGTATGGTGACAACTGAGCTATAAAAATAAAGTTACTTAGAATTCATGGTTCTTTTCTGACATGAAAAGGAATAGAACAGACAATATTTAGAATCTTATTATTTTGTGGTAAAGTAATTAATCTATTACCTTGAGTTTCTTTAAAAAAACCACCACACACAAATAGCACGGAGTGGCATACAAAGCTATTTTCAGTCCACCTGCTTCTGACTTTATCCCACAACAGATTCTGTGATATATCACATGTTCCCTTAAGAGCTGGTAGCAGGCAGGTTCCCCTCCCTGTCGAACTCTTAGGCTGTCAAGATCCAATGCTACACTAGCCTCAAAGACTACTTCAGAGAAAAACTTCCGTGCTGGAAGGGTACTCAGAGAGACACAGGCGACAGTAACCTCAGTAACACACTCGCCTTCAAACTGCTTCACCTGGCATGTCTGCCTTCCATTTAAATTCCCAAAAGTGACAGTGGAATTTGGTTCCTACTGTGATAACCACTGAAGCACTTTTTACTGTAACTAATATCACTTTTTGGCACCTCAGATGAATAAGGCTATAGACATTTGACACTTTTGCACTACTTAAACAGAGAAGTATTCCCACTTTTCTCCCTCCCTCACCACTTGTTTGAAGGAACACCTCCTATGTTCTTCTAGAATAAATGTTTATGCACTGAACCGGAACGTAGAGTTGACCCATGTGAAAAACAAATTCCCCAACCAGGTGAGACCCCAACCCAGTTCATCGCATCACACACAAACAGCTACACCTGCCTCACCGCAGGCCGTGCTGAACTACCAGAAGGCTGCTTAAGAAAAATGCCTGCAACTCTGCCTCACCTGGAAATGAGGCTCCTTAAGCAGCACAGCTGCAATATGCTTGAAGGCATAAAAAAATCAGTCTAAGGTAGCAACAGCAGGATTTACAGCAGGTTAAGTAGCATTGCCTACTCAGGTCCATAATCTTCTGCCCGTACCTTCAAGTTCTTCAAAATGCTAATGTGTTGTTACATCAGGTGCTAATATTTAAAGCTTTTGTTTATTTTGTCAGAGAACAAATCAATACAAGATTGAGACTACAGAACAGAGTCAACTCAACCACTCTGAGGTTGTTTCACAAGCTGATGATGCTTCCAGGAGCAGCTGTGAGCTTGTTGTTGCTCTTGGGCCCTGAAGAACGACATCTCAGTTTGCAACGGGTGTAAACTTACACGTTATCCCTGGCAGCCTGCACTCTCTTCCTAACCTTAAAAAACTGCAGTAATTCTTCAAGTGATGTAATCTGGAATAAAAATTTTGCACAAAGCATGTATGCTGCAGCACTAACATCTACAGAAGCCATAAATTCACCAGATCTTTCTGGATATCAAGAATCATGTGGATCCTAGGACCTCAGCTGAGAAGATCCATTTGAATGCTTTCACCTATAATCCTACAAATTTAACAATGTGAGGCCTATACCCTGTGATAACTAAGAAAGTGTTGCTGATTTCTACTGGAATTACAGCAGATAGGTATGTTTTACATCAGTAGGTCAAAAGCTAACTGCATGCAAGCGGGACTAAACCTCCTCTTGTCTGTGAATGCAAGAGGACAGATTCTTTCTTTCACTTCATCGGAGCACAATCCACAGTAGCAGATAGTTCTTATTTTCAAGTGTTAAACGGAAGACAGTTGAATCCTGGACAATATATATAATAGTTTATTGCAATAAGTTTTAGTGGAACGTACTCTATAAGGCTGCCCTCTTCTCTAGGACTGAAAAAAGGAAGTTGCAAAACTGGAAAAAAACTTGGACTGAACATTAAGAGTGTAAGAAGTCTCGTACACAAAGAAGCCTCTATTAAAGCTGTGGAATTCCGATATCTACCCTTCTCTGCTCATGAGGAAAATGCCAGCTCTCACATGCTCCTCCCTATGCACGCACTTACCCTCATATACACGCACCACCTTTCTTTGATAAAATTAAGACCGAGACTTCCATTTTATAAAATTTACAACAAGGGCATGAAATCGGAATTCAAACCTGTTATAAGCACACAGAGAACAAGCAGTACACGGTCTTTTTCTCATCCTCACAAGGTCACCTTTAAGGCAGTATTTTTGGTCTGTTATTTATGCACCACTGTCTTACAGAAACACAACACCTAATCAATCTTTTCTGCAGTCCAAAAGCAAGCCAGCCCCTCCCACAATAAACCCCCTCTTTCATCACAAGTTTAAAAAAAAAAAAATAAAAATTCCACAAAATATTTCCCTTTGGAAAAAAAAAGATGACAAAGTTATTTTATTCATAGAGCTTATTGTCTTCAAGGAATCATAACATTATATACTATGTGTCCAGCCTATACACAACAGTATCCCATCTTTTTAACATGATAAATAAAGGAAACAATTATATTTAATTCTGAACTTTTCTTAAGAAACAAAACTCTGAACATTTTCTCATTACGTGAGCACAGTCAGTAGC
Organism: Pampusana beccarii; assembly: GCA_013399365.1. Lineage (NCBI taxonomy): Eukaryota > Metazoa > Chordata > Aves > Columbiformes > Columbidae > Pampusana > Pampusana beccarii. The sequence continues at coordinate 416,123 of VWYH01008204.1, read as the reverse complement.
TGGTTTACAATGAACTCAGTTCTACTCACTGGAGCGCTTCCCCCCTTCCCCTCTGTTTTATTGTTAAACTCTAGCGTGGAAATCTCCATCAGTATGGAAGTTCTGCATTCTAAATACGATTATCTTTGTATAAGCTCTGAAATACAGACAGAGCTATTTAAGTTACAGCAAAAATATTAAAGCAAGAAACTTTACACTTTGAGAAACCTCAAACTACTGTAAGACGACAAAAGCCCTAAACCGTGACACAGTGAAAACTAACCAGAGCACTTGGAACGCTATTTACGAGCTTAGTTTTATTCCAAAAAGCAGCCTAGATAAAATAGCCAACTAACTCAGATCCAAACATTTTGTATATTTGCAGTCTTACAACCATGGAAAAGCCTGCAGTAACTCAACTAAGTAATCAAGAAGTCTTCATTTTTGCTAACGAATACAGAGCCTGAAGGACTGCTTACACATGGGAGGGCTGCTGGCTTCCAGTGAAAAATTACACAACAGCTAAAACGTGAGTATATTTTTGAAGTGAATAGCAGCAATCAGCAATGACAAATAATCAATTTGTTCACTATTTAGAAATGCTATTACAAACTTTTGAACAAAAGACTTGACCAAAAAAGACAGAATCTGGAAGAAGAGCTTACCATTTAACTAGATTCCAATCCATTTTAAGTATTTTCAGTGATTAGGCATAAGAAATATCCATACTACATATAAGTCAAATACTTTTACACAGAAGACAAAGTTTAAGATAGGCTACAAAATTATGCAAATAATCAAGACTCATTAGAACGAGATAATCTGCCGTTAAACAGTTAGAATGTCATACAAAATCTCCCTCTAATTAAAAGCAGTCCTCAAGCTTTTCCAAAAATCAGCAGGATGCTCACTCAGCATTACTGTTCTTCCTTCCCCACCAAGACATCTACCTATTAACTTACAAAATCAAGACTTTGAGAGGGAAAATGGGGTAATATCTTCTTTTAAGTAATTTTAAGTAAAGACTCAATGTAGAACTGTTAAGACAGCTACCTGAAAACCATAAATAATTATTCTAAGTTCCCCCTGAAGTGTATAACTTGATTCAGAATCACAAATTGTACACGACACTTATCCAATTACGTCACAAATGAAAGACCTTTGACATTAACCATGCCAAGACACACAGCAGTGCAAGAAAACTTATGCAAACTGGGGAAGTCCCTCAAAATAGCTAAGTCAAAAAAAACAAGCTCAAAGTTTCAGATCTTTATAGCAGACAAGCTTATGTTCACATATAAAAGCAGAACACTTCGAGTTATAAGATGGAGCAAAGTATTTTGTCATTAAGAATTAATTTCATTACTAGCAATCAAAAAGTATGATAGCATATAAAACACTGAAATGGTTCATTACACAGCATTAACTCATTTTTTTTGTGTAAACTGGATGATGAATACATGTAATCTAATACATCATTACTCTGAAAATGTATTTTCAGTTACATTTTAAAATATAGTTGACTCCCTCCAACCTCAAGAAAAAAAAAAATCTCAGTTATAGGTGTCAAAAAGCACTTTGATCAATTCTCTCAAGCTTGGCTCTAGCAAGTACACGGTGCTTTGACACAAGACCAACCGACCAGAAAATGCCTATCTTAAGCACATGCTTCTCACATAACCCCAAATTACTGGTCTCTGTCCTGCTAGTGTAACACACACACCTCAGTCCAGCTAGCCAAATAGTTTATTCACCAAATACCTAGACTTCAAGCCAACTTGATGAAAAGCAGTGAACAAAAAATGCTTCATTTACAAAGCAGTTAGTAGTCTATTTCCTCATTTTCTCCATCTTCAATTTCCTGCTCCTCTCTCATTACAAACCCAGTAATTTCCCCTTGTCGGATGCACCCTCCACCACTCAGACCCTAAACGCGCTCACAGGCAGCTGGGCGATCCAGCAGCGTTGAGCCCAGAGGCCAGTGCAAACAACAATTCTTCCCTAGACAAGGGCTCTCGAGACTGCCAAGAGCTCGCGGAACACGCTGCCATCATAGTCGCAGAAAGAACACAGCAGTTCCACTTCCACAAAAACTCTGTGCGACCTTTGACCATTTATGTACCCAGCCCAAGTGCCCATATGTAGAAAGATATCAGGCAAGAGGATATTTATGATTGTCTCAGAAAGGAAGTTCCCATCAGTTGCACTGGTAGTTTCTTTATTCAGTCCTAAGTCTTTATTTTCTCTCCATATGAGCACTGAACTTGTGACCAACTTTTAAAATTAATTCCCTTCCCTAATACATGGCTTTTATTAGATTTTACTTCTAACATTATTTTTACTCTGATAAGCTAATCCTGGTACTGTTATCTTCATAAGAAAACCTCATTGTTGATGTCTGGTGTGCACAAAGAAATCTTACATTGTGTATACTGTTCCTACCACAGAACTTTTTTTGAACTGGCAAACATGGCTATCAAGAGCTCAAAGAAAGAAACAGCAAATGAAATCATCGCACAAGCTGTATTTTGGAACACCAACAGTTGTTGCTTTCCTCTCATTAAAAAGATATATTTTTATTCTTTTGGCAAGGCTTTTCCATCAGATGAATCAAGATAACAAGAGATGGGATAGAAAAAGCTTACAAAATTTGTACGAGACCTTCAGCAAAAGTGAGATAACCTGCATGCTACTGCTTCCCTTCCTGAAGAGCAGAGAGCCAAACAAGACTGACTCAGCGTGACCCTGATGCCGTGGAAGCTGACAGAGGACTTGGAGCCACTGGAGAGGCTGCACCCCCAACACAATCCCGTGAAGATCAAATCTCACTGCTACCATGCCCTGCTCCACCGGAAATAAAGAACTCACTGAGCGGCGCACTAAAACCTCCCACTTGTTAGGCTAAAAGGGGCAGTCATGCCCTATTCATTTCATTCCTATCAAGCAGGGGACAGCCTGCATGATGCAAAGTCGCAAGAACGCAAATATCCAATATTCAGTTCCACTATGAGCAAAACAAGCGCAGACTTTGAAACTTTATTGCACTATTCTTCACTTTAGGTTGCTCTTCATTTTCACCACTTCACGAGACAAACAGTACTCTTTTAAAGCTTGTTTTAACAACTAAATTTTAGTATACTATATATTGGTCTTCTAATCTTTGCCAGAAAATAAAGCAATTGAAAGTTAAAGATCATGCATCTTTATAAAACAGCAACAATCAGAAGGTAAACTGAAACTCTATTATGTTTGCTCTGATATTATGTAGTATCAAACACATCTTTATTCACAGGACATTATGAAATACCATTATAAACCACTCTCAGTTCCCTTTGTTTGCTTTAATGCAGCCACAGTGATGACAGATACTCCAAATTTTGAAAAGACACAATTACCTGAGAATTCTCAGAGCAGAATACTTATCCTTTACTGTACAGAAAGGTACAGTATTACAGAATAAGATCCATAGTATTAGTTACTAACTGCATGACATAGTTCTGAAGACAGGTTCTTGCCTACAGTCTCCCAAAGACACTCCCTTACATCCAGCCCATACAGAAGTTTGTGCTCTGTAGAGGTGCTGTAGTTACATGAGCCACAGCAACGCAGGCAGGCTTACTCAGTCCTCAGACAATTCTCAGAGCCATCACTGGCTTGGAAAGTCTACTCTTAAAGTGAAACAATGTTATTTCAAGTGCAGTACTACCTTTGCAAAGCCATCTCAAAAGTCAGTCAGACCACAGTAACCATACTGTGAAGTACTGTAACCAACAACATCCATCTTCTGGACCAGCAAAGTCTCCTTAATTTTATCTCTGAAAAAAATTTCCTTTGAGACCTTTAAGGTTTGTTTCTTCACGCATACGTCAATTCAGATCAGTAAAGCAATTATCTTGCAACAGAAATGCCAGGCCACCTATAGAACAGCTATATGTTATCATTCACCTCTGAGACTCACCACTACTGTATCCTCATGGAGAGACTACTGGAAGTGTTCGTCTCTCACATCTTCTAACAGTATCCACCACAGGACAGCTACAAACAGAAGAGCTCTTCCCTAGGAGCTGATCAATGGCCTGGCTCCAGCTGGGACAGACAGAACGCAGGGCGCACGCGCAGCTGGAAGCAGCTCAGTTAGATGAGCTGGCAGGCTAAGAGTAATTCCGCACTGAGCCCTACAAACAAGTCAGTTCTCGCGCAACACACCACAAATCAGCCCAAGACCATAAGGCACCCACAGAAATCCCAGCATCAATCAGGTATCAGTGAAGCACTAGTGCGCACATCCCCACCTGGGCAAGGAGGCTGTTTGGCTTTGCACAACGGATGCAAGCAGGTGGATGTGACAAATATGGTGTTCACAAGCACATTCTTAAGTCTAGACATTTATTTGCTCTGTCCTAGGCTTAAACTCAGTTAGCTACATTAACACTATGTAAATCACAGTTTTAAGACATAAGCATTATGATTTGGCAATCAGGAATGTTTTGGCTTTAGTGAACTCCAAGACAAACATAACAGCAATGAACTTGGGAATAAGGAGTTGTAGCTTTATAAAAGTCTGACAAAATAGACTTTTTTACTGGCGCTCAAAACCTTAACTACGAACCCTGATTCAACCAACGTTAAGAGTATCGTTTCGAGAGACAGCTAGGGAAGTTCTGAGTTAAACAGCCATCAAAGATAATTCTAAAAATTATTTCTTAGTCCCCCTGGCAGTTTTGACCTTTGAGGTACATGTAACTGTTCTTAATGCAGAGTCATTTTGCAAAGACTTCTTGATAAAGCTCTGAGCAGCAGAGAAGATCTTTGCCATAACCGCTAACAAGAACCTTGCAACTGAGAACTAAGAAATTAACCGTTAGGACAGTTTTATGCTGTTCTTCAGAAAACCTGTGAGAAGTAAGGGATTTTTGAGATACTAAACTGAGTAGATCTACCAGTTTAAGAGGGCAGGACAGTGCAGCAGAATTCTGTACTCTTCACCCTGTATAGCCAAGTGGCAGTGGGTAGAAGCAAACATTTTACTTGACAGCAGCCAAGTGTTAGGACTGTACTTCACTGGCAAAAAACGACACAGAAGAAAGTCTCTTGCTAGTAAAGTCACAAACCAGCCTTCTCAGATTTCACTTGGTAAACACTTTATAAGGAAGACATCACTCTAATTCACAATAATTACTTTTCCAAATAGCGTAAACTAGATAAAACAGCAAAATAATCTCGTTAGCAAAATTTCGGGTTAGTGAAAGAAACATTTTCCTTTCTTCCTTCCCTTCTGCTCCATTAGGGGTCTCCGTTAGGCCTGATATCATCCCACCAAGAAAATCACTAATCCAACTTTAAGCCTGAAGGAAGTTCACTAGTGGAACACTGACTACAGATACATTTTATGTTTCTTTTAAGAGAACTGCAGACTTTGGAAGCAGCTGATCATTGTCACACTGTCAAAACTTAAGAGACTAAGACTTGGAAGTAATTATCCTATGCCTATGTTGTGCATGTGTCCCACATGACATTACTCAACATAGACATTTCTAAATCTCTTTCTCAACCTCACTGACATACAAACAGCCAAAACACTAAAAATCTGATGATAAAACTGACCTAAAGGAGGTTGCACATTAGTAACGCTGTGGGGAAATCTTTATACAACATCTACCTTTGGCAAATCCATCTCTCTGTACTATCCCCATTGTTTACATGTGAAGTAAATCACCCTGTTTCCTACCCCTCTCAGCAATTTTCTTCCCCATTTATTCAACAGTCTGACATTTAAGCCTCTATAGTTCGTCAGCTAGAGCAAGAGGGCATTATTACCTCAATCTTCTCAAAAGAATATTCTCACCATTAGAGGAAACATAAACAACTGAAAGACTCTTCATCTTGGAAAAAAAGGCAGTAACTGCTGTCAGCTAAATGTTATCACAACATGGCCACCTCCACTGAAAGACAAGACTGTTATAAATGATCTGGTTCTGCAGCTCTACAAAGTTATTAATTTGAAGATAAAATACAAGTCACAGACATATTAAGATACCCTCTTAATACACTTTTACAAAAGCCACTGCTTCATAAAAGACACATTTCTGAAAGGTCAGAATGTTCCCATCCAGATTTTGAAAGGACACGTGGAATACGCATGAATACTAAGAGCTGTTGTTCACCCCCAGACTCCCAATACTAGACATAACCACAGCTGTGGCTGCCAGGACTTCAACCATCAATAAACAGATGTTTAAATATGTGAGACTTCAACAGTCTTAAAACGGGAAGCTTGGTGTCTTACACACTTTAACTAAAGTGAAATGCAAAATGTTGCACACAGCCTTTCCTGTCTTATGAATTCAATAGGTCATTTTATACTGTGGATGACAGCATGAGACAGGTGACCAGATGTTCACTTTATAAAACAAACTAAGCTCACATCTTTCTTTATCAAGCCTTGCACATCAGCCGGAATACAAATCTGAGCGGGTGATAATCTTGGCTAACAGTCTTTTTTGTTGTTGCTCCCCCCCAGCAGTCCCTCTATCCAAAAAAAAGCTGAAAAGATGAGTAAAAAGATTTAAATTGGTGGAAAACTACTTTGATAACAAGGACTACAGGTATGTGAATTAAAGAAGCTTTAACTTCTGTTTTTAAGAGTGATAAAATTATTCTAATTCTTTAAATATTAATTTTCCTCAAAAATGTTTCTACTAAGTACGCAGAATTTATTTTTTGAATTTTCTACTGGTTACAACAAAGACAACGTAAGGGCTTCATTCACCACCTGAAAACCTAGTTCTTATTTATTATTTTATAATACAGATACTCCACCATGATAAATGCTAGCAAGGTCTCCATGCTGAGCAGCCAATTCTTATATTTTTGATCAAATATTTGCCTCTGAAGTAATCATGTTAAAATCAAATAAAGTTGGACTACTACAGCAGGATCTTACCACCTGCATTATGTCTTCTTTTGGAGAAGCCATTCAGTATCAGGAATTAAGAGTATAATTTAATCAGCTAAGGCAACCAGGACTTGCTTATGATTTCACAAAACCATTTCAAGCCCTGGAAGAGCTTACTCAAAACAAAAATTCCACAAACATATGCTCAGTGTTAATCACCCAAACACAGACACTTTAAAAAGTACACAGATCCTTAACACCTGTCCATTTCAGTAAGTCACAAACCTACGCACCTCTGACCATCGTGGCCTACATTTCTGAATGAACGTTGCTTCCTTGTTTATTAGGAAAAAAAAAAAACTGACAATGATTTTTTTTTAATACTAATTAAGAAAAAGAATACCAACTTTGCAAACAAAACAAATGACGTTGTAATAAAGCCTATTACGCGCATAAATAAAACTAAATTCTCTATTGTAAGAGAAAATTTGTGACAAATTTTCAGGAAGACAAAACCCAAGAGAGTGCTGCGGCTTCCCGCAGTGGAGATACTGCTTTGTGCGTCAACGAGGCACTGGAAAAAAACAAAAACCACCACCGTGAAGTTCCCACCCGCCCACCGGCCCCGGCGCCCCCCGGGCCAGCCCCGCCGGGAGAGCAGGGGAGGGGAGAGCAGAGCAGAGCCGGCCCGGCCCGCGCTGCCGCCACCGGGGCGGGGCTGGGGAGAGGAGAGGAGGGGAGCCCACCGCCCCCCTCCCGGCCCCCGCGGGCCCCACCCGCCACGACGCAGCGCCCCGCGGGGTGCAGGCAACACCGCGGCCCCCGCGCCCCGTACCTGAGACAGCAAGGCCGAGGGGAAGAAGCGGCTGCCGCCGGCGCCTGCCCAGGGCCGGAGGGAAGGAAGCGGCCCCGGCGGGCACCGCAGGGACCCCGTGTCGCTGCCCGGCGTGGCCCCGGAGGCCACCGCCTTCTGCTCGGCAGCGCCGCTGCCCCCCGGCCTGGCCGCTGCCCCCGGCCCGGCCGCCGCCCGGCCCCGGTGACACGCCGCGAGGCGGGCGACGTTTTGTTGTTGCGCAGCCCCCTCTCCCTCCCCAGCCGCAGCGCGACACTCGGTGCTGCTTTACAGCACTCCGCAAAGCGCAGCCGCGCCGGCTCGCGCCCCGCCTCCCATCAGGCACCGCTCGCGGGGCCGCGCCCCCTGCTGGGCGGAAGCGGCGGCGCAGCGCGGGGCTCCGGCCGCCCAGGGGGCCCGGACCGGCTCCTCGGCCGCCCCCAGCGCCTGCCCGCCCTGCACAGCACAGCGACCCTCCGAGCACACCCGGGACGGCAGTCGACTCCGCCTCGGCTCCGGCCAGCCCCGCTGCTGCCGCGTCCGCACTTCCCCATGCGGATCTCGTACGAACGCGTTGCTTTGCCACCCCGAGATGCTCTTCGTGTGCACCGCGCTGTCCGCCGGCCGCTCCGGGGAGCTGTGCCGGGCCAAGGATCCCCGCGCCGGCCCCTCGCCCGGGCGAGGAAGGTAGCGGTGCCGGTCCCGCCTGGAAATGCACACATATCACATCTACTCTCCTCAGAAACAGCGATTTAATTTGCATTTACCGCAGTAAAGCCTGCCGCTCTTCTTATTTACTGCTATGCTAACGCTGTCAATTGGACCTTGTGAGACCTCCTCCAGCTGAGGTCTGTGCCTGCTCATTGTTAACCCACCAGCACGGTGAGCATCACGACTTTGACAAGTCTCTCATTTAGCAGAAAGCCTGAAGTACTTGCTAACTTCATAGCTGCCCAAGTCTACCCAGGCTGCGATGCCCTTCCACTGGAGATGACCTTCCAGCAGTGCTGGTGTACACACTCAAAACTCTTCCAGCTTAAAACACTGGGCAGAGAAGGAGCAGAAAGGTGCGGTCTGATCTATCAGCAGTTAAAGATCTTACCCAGAACGCATGGCCACCAGAGACACCAGCATACAAAAGTTCTTACACGTTTTGGAGGAGGTAAACAACCTTCATGCATCATCACAAAATAAATGGCCATTGGGAAATATGCATTTTGAGACTATTAATTGAATGAGTATTTGAATGGAATTTCCTTAAAGCAAAAGTGGATAAAACAACACGGAAGCTATTTCTCAAACAAGGAAAAAAGCCTGTAAGGAAAGACTCCAATAAATGCCTACCTCAAAAGAAGACATATTTCTGAGGCAGGAAAAAGGATTACTGAGCAAAGGAATATCCAAATATGTCAAAAAGTGTAGAAACAAAGTGCAAAAGGTGCTAGACCATGTAAAGGATATGAAAATAAGTTTTTCAGCTTTATACGTAACACAAGAGCAAAGGAGAAAGTGAGACCCACATACAGCGAAGGCGGAAAAAAAAGAAATACAGGTGATTTTATGTGGTTCCAGAACCAAAATTCATTTCAGTATTCAATAAAGATAAAAATACAGGCCATCCAGCATTAACTTGCTAGCTTTTCCTACAGAGTTTTTTGTGGGAGTTTGGTTGGTTTTTTATTTTTTTGAATCAAGGAATGCAGTAGGTTTCATGCAGCCAGACTTCAGGAAACAAGGACACTGGGTCACATACGAAATAACTACTGAAACCAGAGAGAATAGGGAGCAGTCCAAAAAAAAAAAAAGAAACATGCCTAACCCACTCAATAGAAGAAAGCAAAAGACAGTGGAAAGAAGGTCACATCAGATTCTATGGAGGTCACTAATGGCTTGGGTCATGTAAGCAATTTTAATATTTTTCATTAATGACTGGAACTGAAGGTGAAATACATAAATAAACATCTGCTGGGGAAAAAATAATACATGGGAAGAATTGACTGACCTTGAAGACCAGACTAATGTGAGCAAGGTGAAAAAAAGTAGAGTAAAATATAAAGAATGTACAATTAAATACTAATGACTAAAAGCTTTGGTATATATTTTGTACTTGTCAGGTAGAAGGCAGCAGGATGAGAACTTCAATAAACTATGTAATTAAGAAAATGACCAACAGTCAACAGCATGATGTAGACATGAAAAAAATCAAACATGCTTGTACAATATTTTAGTCTAAATATTTTCCAGAGAGAGAGAGAGGTTTCAACGCTATTGTAAAAATTATTCCTCATGTAGTCTTACAACTACTTTATCCAGCTTTTAAAAAAATTTATTCTGGAAAGATGAACTCTAAACACGACACTCAAGAAAATATAGCATATATAATATGAGAGGAAGCCAATGAAATTTGGCTGGATTACTTTGAGAAATGAGACAGAGGAACATTCTTTATAAGCTGAACAGCAGCTAATACCAATAAAAACAATACATCAACTAGTTATGTATTTATCTGTTTACTTAATAATTGTTTTGAACACTCGCATGAAAGATGACAGAAAGGTATTTCTTGGCAGAAAAAAATGTAGAGTGTCACTCTATGCTCACCAATTGAAAGACATACAAAGACCATTTCAAAAACCAAAAACAAGGGCTACAGAGTGACTATAAATCTCAGTTCACAAAATAAAAAGAAACACATGGTAAGAACAGATATTCTTGATTTTCTCCCAGTACAAAGTCATGAGTGGCCAGATGATTTGTAAATGCTTTAACTGTATATGATTTGGTAGACCTTTCCTCCTTGGGTAAATTAAAGGCAGAATTCCTAGCATTTTTATTAGCTATGATTTCCCAGTTCATATTTCACTATGGACTACCAGCTGACAATAATCTACTAAGTTGTGGGCTACCTCACCCTTAAATTAACACTTGACAGAAATTAGTTTGTCAATTATTGACTGGTTATTAACATATTTTTAAAGCAAAGTGATGGAGAAAATGCACTTCAATGCCTAGAATTACTCACTTAAAAAAAAAAGTTTTAACTTTATCTGTGCCCTTTGTTATGTTTATTAAAGTTGCTTCTGCCATTATTTTAGGTTATAGACAGCTGTCTTGAAAATATTTTATTGATTCTTTGGACAAAACCAAAGGATTCTCCTTTTCACACTTCTTAGCTACAGAAAACAAAAAGTTTAAATCAATTCATGCTAAATCACTAATGCAAATTTCAGAATAGCTTTCAGGCTGGGTGTCATAAATTCACACTAAACTCTTTGACTTCTAAGTGGAGCCTAACAAAACCATTTATATACGCACCCCAGGGCCTGGCAGAACTACAGACATAAAGACGCAGCTGTCTTATCTAAGATCAAAATAATGCCAACCAGCAGGAGTCTGCACTTTACATTTTTGTCAAGAAGACAAAAATCAAAGCAAACCCCTGTGCTGAGGTACCGTCAGCAGCTCGGCTTCACAGCTGGACGCAGTGCTATGCAGGAACACCATTTCAGTCTGCTCGCCCACAAAGGAAAGCCAGGCACAGCTTCTCCCGGTGCCAACACCAGCTTCTGGGACACCATCCCACCGGGCATGTGGGCAAGGCGCAAGGAGCACACTTGTAGGAGATGTCTTTGCTCTGAACTCTGTTAACTGCAAGCCTGGTAGAGCCCAGGACAGCATGGATGGTATACACTTATAAACCTCCTGCCTATATACAGGAGTATGTATCTCCTGTCACATATACTGCAGGAGCTCAAAATTACTTGCAACCAGGTTATTAATCCAGATGAAAACAGCCCATTCTTTGCCATTTATATCATATGTAGTTCTGTAGACTTAAAATGGACCACTCTTAAGCATATGTTTAAATGTTTGTAAGTGTTGAGTCACTTTGAAATTACTAGTAATATTATTAAACTGTAAAGCCTTTCATGGCAGTATGTTGTGAGGGTAATATAGGAAAAAGAAAAAAAAAAATCACAAAAATTGTGAGATTGATATTCAGATGACACAAATTGCCACAGCTCAAACAAGTCCAGATGAAGATCTTACCAGTGAAAACTGGAGAAATAGGGAAGAGGATAAAAAAATGCTGCAAGATTTGTAACATGAAAAATTGCTGATAGGAAATGAAAAAACAGATGCATTTGCAGAGTAAAAAAATGCAACTCAACAGCTGTTGTGTTACATATTTTAAGATGACAAATACAGAAAATTTTCTAATGTGACCGATCTAAGAGCTTTCAAAAGCTCTGGAACATAACACACACCACTCAGGTAACTGTATATTTTTAATGTATACAGAAGAACAAAAAAAAAAACCCTACATTACAGCAAAACACAGATATAGAAATGACCCACCAGTCACTCATTTAATTTCACACTGTAAAGCCTGATACGGCTGTGAAAGGTTAGAGGCAGCATTTTCACAACACATTACTTCAGAAGTTATGCAAATCCCTACTAAGGTCTCAAGCAGTTAAGATATTCTAAGAAAGATATTTTAAGTATTTAAGTTGTCATATAATTAAGTAGGTGTGGTATATGTAATTACTTCGAAATAGTTACTTTGTTGACAGTATTTTTAATGGTTTTTTTTCTTGCCAAAAACCAAACATGTCGCCAATCTGTTAATAGAATGATCACATGAGATATTCCTTTATATTCTTTCAGTGCTTGTACAACGAGGCCAAATAGATTTTTGCATTTTAATGATGAATCAGCAGCTATTTTTAGGGCAATTAGGTTTAAAACAAACAAAAGTATCCTGCATTTAATGATCTGATTTTACACTAAGAAATTCGATAGCCATTTCCTAGCCTGTACATATATACTTTCAGTAGTAAAATAAAAGAAAAATATCCGTGTTTGATTTACAAGCAGCTTATGTTCTTCTCCTTGCTGTTCTGTAGAATTATAACAAGAGCTACTTAGAGACCAGAAACTCGTTTCTACAACCTTCTTCTGACTGCTCATCATGGAGTATATCAATAATACATCAAAAAGAAAACTATACATTTGGAGTGGAAAAAAGCTATTTTAATAGCAGTAATGCATATTAAATTATCAGCGATTGTTGATGTCAGAATGTATCTATTGTCAGGCATTTGCTGAAAATGTCTCAAATGGCATTATTCATTCTTGCTTTGCCTCTAGAGAAATAGTGCAGCAAACATAACATTTGATAATTTTTAAACGTAAGCCTGATCAGAGGTTTTAATATAGTCAGACTGATATCAGGAATTACTAAAAGCAAGGTTCGAAATTGTAGTAATGAGGCAATGTAGCACGAGAACTGGGACAAGACTCGTCGCCTCTTAAAGCAAAAGGGATTCTTCCTGTTCATTTCAGTTGATCTAGCATCAGCCCAATGTCTCACGTTTTCTAAAAAAGTGTTTAGATCCAAGGAGGAACTGAGTCATTGCATCATTAATTCCTGTAGTAACTAGCTTTGATGGAGTCAGCACCCAAAGTACTGTACTAGAAACCTGGATTTCTGAAGCAAACAAACAAAAGCCTAAAGTTAGAGTGAAAATACACATTGCAGAAATCAGGTTTTAAACAAGCAGTTTGTTAAGCAGAGAACTGCATACAGCTTTGCTGATAGAGAGACACGGAAGAGCAAGGCATCTTAAATGAGACAGGATCCTGCTAATTGTAGGTACTTTATTTGGAGGTGACCTTCCAGCACCCCAGCCCCTCCCCTTTCCTTAAACCAACATCTCTTTTTCTGAGGCAGAAGAGAAAACTGGGGCAGCCTTTTCAGCTCTAGGGGAATGCCCTAGCCAGGAGGCTTCCTTACAAAAAATTAAAAGAAAAAAGAAAAAAGCAATAACTACTTCCTGTGTTTTAAAAACATTGAATATCACCGCATTTTTACAGAGCCAAATCACGTTAAAACTGCACAGAACATACCAACTGCGTGAAGCTGTAAATGAGGTAAAATAGCCAGCGTTTGGTCCTCCGCTAGGCTTCCGTGTGAGGTTAGCAACAGACTGGACAGCACTGTTCAAACTGGGCTAATCATCTATGCAGAAAAAAGGCAAATTTACAGAACCCTGGGAAAAACATTAAAAACTGAAGAATGCTTACAACTTTCAGGTGTCTCACAGACAAAAAAAGGATTTACTGGAGCTTATTGTGCCTTGAGGCAGGAGGCTGACTGAGGATAGTCTTAAGGTCACTTCTGGCTCTGTCGGCTGACTTTTTTTATTTGGGGGGTGGGCTAGATGTGGAGCTTTCGTATCTACATGACATCAACCAACAAGCAGTGAGGTTTAGGTAAATCAAGCAATCCCTCTCAAACAGTGCGAGCACTGTATTTGTTACCCCTCTCATCTTTCCTGAAACTGGACACAGTAAACTTGTCTTCACCACTACCAGAACCTAACCAGTGGGATTTGTGTGTATTTGTACAACAGTTTACTGCAGTAAAACTGACAGTCCTGAACGAGACTTTGTTGCACAGCCAAACTCAAAATATACAAATAAACTAGACTTAGGACTTTTTCACGCAATGTTTACATGTTATACAAACGCTCACAAAAATCTGTTTCTGTAGTCCAAAGTTAAGCTAAAGAGTTCACTTATTAACTTCAAGGTCAATCCAAATGTATCTGATGCTAATGCAAATGTTATCACAGAATACAGGATCAGGAAAAAATATATTCATTTCTTATTTAAGATTATTCTTTTAATAAAATCTTGGTACCAAGTGCAACAGCAGCATTATATATCTAAAATATACATGTAATTATCAGTCCAAACTGTTTTATTTTAGACTTCTGTGCACGCTTAACTTTTAAATATGCGTACATTAGTCTTTATCAACTGATATCTAGTTAAGCAAAGTGTTCTTTAAAAAAAAATCTAATAATTATTCTGACACGAATCCAATGAACGCTTCATTACAAGAGCTAACAAACCGAAACAGGAGATGAGTAGACGCGCCTCAGCAAAGCTTACAAAAGCCCGCCAAAAAATAAAAACAAAACAAAACGAAAAAAACAAACAAACAAAAGCCACACACAAAAAAAAAAAAACACCACAAAACAAAAACCCAAACAAACAAACGAAAAAAACCACCTGCCGCGGATTCCCGCCCTGGGCGACCACCTGTGAGCTGCTCCGAGCCCCACGGAGGCGCCGCTGGAACCGGGCGCTGTTTGCACTCGATCGAACTCACCGCACGTTTCACAGAGCGGTCTGGGTTGGGAGGGACCCTAAAGATCACCCGGTTCCAAGGGACACCTCCCAGCAGAGCAGGTTGCTCAGAGCCCCGTCCAGCCGGGCCCTGGGCGCTGCCAGAGAAGGGGCAGCCCCAGCTCCCCCGGGCAGCCGCAGCTCCCCCGGGCAGCCCGCTCGGCGCTCACCGCCCCAGTGCGGTATTGCACACATGCAGTCACCTCACACTTATTCAACGTTACTTTTTCCTGAACAGCCCCACGGCTGCGTAAAGTCTCCGAACGTAAGCTCTCAAGAGAAACCAGCGTAACTCAGCCCCACACAACCGCGCCCTGCGCGGCGCTTCCTCAGGCCGGTCCCGGCCCGGAGCCGGCGACCCCTCCCCGCCGCAGCGCGGCCCCGCGGCCCCACGCCTCCCGCCAGGCCCGGCCCCACCGCCGCCCGCACCGCCCCGGGGCACCTCATGGCTCCCGGCGCCGCTCCCTGCAGAAGCAAGAGCCCAGCCCCGAGCCGTGCCGAGCACCGGCCCGTCCTTCCTGGGCGGGCTCCGCGGGGCCGAAGCGCAGCCCAGCGCAGCCCTAGCACCCCCCCCACCGCCGGCCCGCCCGCCGCCAACCTCTCGCGGGGAGGTCCCGGGGCCAGGTGAGCCGCAGCGCGCCTGCGCCGCCAGGTCGGCCGCAGCCTCCATCCGGGTACTGCGCGGCCCGGGCGGGCGGGGGGGTTTCATTGTGCGTGCAGCTGCCGCGCTCAGTCGCTCTAAAATGGCCGCCGCCGCCTCGGCTCCCGCGGCCGCGCGGGCTCCCGCGGCCCCCACCGGCCCGGCGGCCGCGGCGCTGCCCCACACCGAGAGTAAGAAGATCACC
>VWYH01008204.1:343488-400068 GCA_013399365.1 Pampusana beccarii | reverse complement strand
GTGCCCGTGCTGGCGGAGCCCTGGCCGGCAGAGCTGGCCCCGCGGCCTTGCGGCCTGTCCGCCGCCCCGGGCGCTGGAGCTCGTCGGGCGGCCGGCCGGGGAGCCCCGGGGCCGGGTGTTGCCGTGGGGTTTCGGCGCTTTCCTCCGTCCTGTTTTTGCACTGCTGTTAATGTCATCACGGATGTCGGAGTGGCCTTCTGGTGTTGTGTTTCAAAGAGAAATGTGCTGATCCTTGATAAGCTGTCCCGTGAAAATGTCATTTTAACAGATTAAACTCTTGCCATTATCGTTAGTGTACCTTACCTCCTCTCCAGCTTCAAGTGAAAAGTTTAACCCGGAGTGTTTTATAAAATACTTTTGAGGCGGAAAAAAAATAATAATTTAGCTCAGTGACTTCTGCTGAAGTCAAGTTGTTTAGCTTCCCACTGAAATCCATTAAAAAATCATTTTTTCTCCCATTTAGGCTATTGAAGAGGAAGGAGGTGATCCAGATAATATTGAAATAACTGTTTCAGCTGACACACCCACCAAGAAACCAGCTAAAGGCAAAGGTTAAGATCTATCAATATACATTACATTCTTAAGCTGTTTTTGTTATATATATCACCTTAAAGAAAGAGTGTGGAGCTGTGGCATGTAGTTTGGATACAGTTGTGACTTTCCTGTTTGTGACTTCTGTAATACAAGATGTTTTGCCTTGCTCATCTGTTTTCAGTCACTGTGTATAGGCTATGTATAGGGATGCTGGATGTATATGGAAAATGGGTGGGTTAAGAGATGTGTTACGAGGCTATACTGTCCACACATCCTGGAGACTTGTGCTGTGTGTGCTGAGGCTGTGTAGATGATCTGTGAGATTTTTGGAATATGCTGTGTTAACAGAGATCCCGATGTTCAGGAGCGTTACAGGGGCAAAGCAAGTAGAGGAGGTGCAGGGCAGAGAGATCTCTGTGGCGTCCAAGAGTATTTGTGCAACAGCAGAGGGAGAACTGAGAGGTTCTTTTGCCATGAGAAGGTGCTGGACCTAGACTAGTGATGAGTGGACAGTAATATGTGGTAGGGGGTCCACCACCTGAAGAGGACTGTGTTGTGTGGGTTTATTTGCATACTTTTTTTTGAAGACAGGATTTAAAAATACGAATTTCGTGAATGGACTCTGAACACTGACTGTGAAATGTCTAATTAGGAGACTTTTGGTTTTCTGTTGTGAAAAATAACTACCTAGATTCTAAATAAATCTGTTTGGCAATGAACGTGTTAGCTCTGTTTTACATAAGCATTTAAATATTGTTTTGTGAATTTGGATTCAGGGGGATTTTGTTCAGTTTTGTTTTCTGTTCTGGGAGCATCCACAGTCAGGTAATACTGGGAAAGGAAATGTCTGTTTTATGCACAGCATTCTTCATTGAACATACACGCTCAGAATCTTCATACTTGTGCTTTAGATACCTGTTCTGGAAATGATCCATCTTCTACCACTGTTACTTGTCTTAGGCTGAATTTTGTGGTGGAAGTGATTATTCGTGCTTTTCTCTGGTGCTCTGAATGGGGAATTTAATAATGAAGTCTATCTGCTTAGAAACTTCAGATAAATTATCTGTACTTTTGACAACCTATAAAAGTGAAAGGAAGTAAACTTTCACAATGTGGTTTCATTTTCTTTTGTGACATTACTTTATTCCCTACTCTGCAAAGGTAACTAATGCTTAAGAAAACTACATGGAAGCTAAATAAGGAAATGGTTATCTGATTTTTCATGTAGAAATTGAAATGATTACTTGTTCTGCTGTGATGAACACATTTCTTATCTGCTGCTTTTCATCCTCCTGTTCTCCAAATTAATATGATGTGCATAATGTTCTTGAACTGGCTTCTTGTTTCATTATTTTGTTTTGCTTCTGCAAAGGCAGTTTGCGTACTAGTGGTGCTGCTGTCTGAGGCAGGGCTGCCGTAACTGTTCCCTGCCACCTCTTCTGTGGATAGAACATGTATGTTCTTGGTAAACCTCAAAGGAAAATACAAGCTTCATGAAGTTCTTATCTGCTCACTTTGCAAGCTCAGGAGTTTTTCCTCATTACTTTTTGAATTACAAGTCTTATGAGCAAATTTTGTGCCAACAGTATGAAAGGTTTTGCTGTATTAATCTTCAAGTGTGGAACAAGAAAATCTCACTAATTCGCATAGGGAAAATGTTTTTTGCTCTTATTGGTTTACTTCCAACTGTAAGAAAGAGTGTATTCTTTCTTTTTAACTATGCCTTGTATATGTTACCTGCTGATTCTGATATTATTTCCCTCTCTGGTGCTTTCTGCTGAAATGTATTACCAATAACCAGAAAATATCCTTCAAAGCTTGAAAATCTAGCACTTCAAAAATCTATTCCTAATGGATCCCTAGGAAACTTTCAAAGGCATGTGGAAGATGCACACCTGCCACTTTGTGGTCGTTTTGCCAGGACTGAGTTAATTTTCTTCGTAATACTTAGAATCTTTTCTTTTTAGTAGCTAGCACAG
Organism: Pampusana beccarii; assembly: GCA_013399365.1. Taxonomy (NCBI): domain Eukaryota; kingdom Metazoa; phylum Chordata; class Aves; order Columbiformes; family Columbidae; genus Pampusana; species Pampusana beccarii. The sequence goes on along the minus strand of VWYH01008204.1, from coordinate 397,555 downwards.
TATTTTTTGGGAGGGAGCTTAGTATGAAAATAATGTGATAACACACTGAACTTCCCATGGCTTTGCCTGGGACCGAGTTAATTTTTTCTTTCCAGTAGCTGGGCTGTGTTTTGGAGTTGATATGAAAAAAATGTGAGAACTCAGTGATGTTTGAGCTGTTCTTGAGGAGACCAAGGACTTTTTCAATTTTCCAGCTGCAGGTGCACATAGAAGCTGAGAGGGAGCACAGCAGGACAGCACCTGGGCTGACACCAGGCTGGCCAGGGAGCGGTTCCCTACCATTAGTCTCGTGCTCCATAGATCGCGGGAGCCAGCTTTTCCGGCTCTCTTCTTGTGGGAGGGGCTGTTCAGCATGATCATGTTTGAGCGCAAACAGCTCTCTGGGTCTTCTTTGCTCCAGGATCAGCTGCCCAGGACTGGTGTCCGTCATCTTTGCTTGGCGGTGGGCTAAGTATCGGTCACCGGCTGGTCAGCAATTGCATTGTGCATCACTTATTTTGTATATATTATTATTATTATTATTTTTTCCCTCTTCCTTTACTGCCCTATTAAACTGTTCTTATCTCAACCCACTAGTTCTTCCCTTCCCTTTTGATTCTCTCCCCCATACTAGTTGGTGGGGGGAGGATGAGAGAGCACTGCGTGGTCCTATTTGTCAGCTGGGGTTAAACCACGACACAACTGAGTAGGACTGAGTTTTTGTTAAAAATTTACTATCTTGATCCTCCTTGTGCTGGTACATGCTCTTCACTGTGAGTGGTGTTGCCTCCTTCACTGATTTTGCCAACAGATTGCCGTGGGCCTTTTGCTAATGCTTGCTTCCCTTCAGCCCCACAGCTTCAGACTAATAGTAATGGGTCTTTAATTATTTTGCTGCTGTCCACTGGGAAAATTAACAGCACTACTAGTCCTACAGTATTTTTTTTCTCCCCATGCTATTATTGCTGTACAAAGGAAGGTGGGAATATTAGATATTCATTGGAGTTATGAAGAGAGTACAGCCTCAGAAAAGGCCAGAGAATGGGGGTAATGGATAAACCTCCTCTCAGCAGCCAGAGAGAGGTGAATGGGAAGAAGGAAGGAGGTTTCTCTTCCAAACAAATCAAAAACTTTGTCAGATGGCAATCAGCTTTAGATCTGAATGTCTTTTGTAGCCAGTTTTACTGCAACTCCTAAGGTCTGTGGAAAAAGTGAGATGTCTAATTCCCTAACACTGTCTGTCAGAAAAAACTTGATCTGGATTGTTGGCGCAGGCTGAATTATAGGAGGAACAGAGTGTGTGTGTGAGTGATATGTTTGTTTTCCCTCTCGTTGCTTTTTTGTGTGTATGTTGACAAAAATGGAGGATAATAGGAATGAGGTTAAGGGTGGAACTTACTTTCATAGAACTGGGTTTTGTAGCAGCCTGATAAATTGATTTATCATGTGAGTACATACTGCAGATTTTTACTGGACTGTGACAAGCTTTTGAAAATGATGATACAGAGGTAACTTGCTATGAGTTAGGGAAGAAATGCTGTGAGTATAAGAATAAGGCCTTGACTAAACTGGTTTGAACGTAGACCTTCTTTCTCTATTAAAACAAACAGTATCTTGCCAATGGCCTGTACCAAGTTCTGCAGCATAAGATATTGAATGAAAAAGGAGTCATATTTAAAATAGGGCACTTAACTGCCTTGCCCAAAATTGAAATAGTACAAGGGGAGCCATGTGGATCTTCATTGGGAAAGTGCTTAATAAGAGGATTTTGCATCAAGATTTAAAGAATGCTTGCAGAAGGATTCTGTAATCCAACAAAAATCCTTGGTCAATTCTGTATGTGAAGTTAGTAAAAATCTAACACTTTTTCCAGAAGCTAGTTCATTTAAATATTTGGGGTAAAGAAGAACTGGAGAACAGTTAATGGGAAGAGCCATAGACGTGAGAGATAAGTTGGTTTTGCCAACTGAAGTTTGAAAGCTCAAAGATGGAACAAATGCTAAGTGCTGCATCTTTCATTGCCTCATGTGCTTCTCCACCCTGCAGTTTAGTGGCTACGGGCAAGATTTTCTTTTTGTACAAAGATGACAATTTTTTGAAAAAGCTGTTATTTTCCAGCCTGAACATTCTGCTGCTTATTCTGATATTGAGAGGAAGTTACTTTATTGCTAGCATGAAATATTTTTCAAACATTTCTGATGTGAACATTCATTTGAAGTATCTGCAATCAAAAATATTGTACCATATTAGTACATCATAACTTGGTGATTGAAAGTTGTTTTCTGCCAAGTTTTGGAATTAGTGTGGATGAAAAACAGCTTTTAGAGTAATCAATTTTAGCCTCAGAGCGTTAATATTAGTGGAGATGTTTATTTGCTGCTCTTCAAGTTTCTAAGTCCAGTTAGACACTTATTACTTTGTGTCTTAAATATCCATCTAGATTCCAACTGAATTTACAGTTTGACAAGACTGTTTCTTAGATGAAACGCTGACAACTGACAGTGGTTGGCTTATACTATTGCCCAAATAATTTTGGCTTCTTTGTTTAGTTACTTGAAAAAGTGATTTGATTTCTGAAACACTGTGCTGCGGACTTTCTTCTTGCATGTTACTGAATAGATGACGTATAGAAAAGAATCTTTCTCTGGAGGGAGGAAATTACTAAAGTAAAATACCAGAACTCAGTATTGATGATCGAAATTTAAGATATGGTAAGTTGTAATCAGCAGTTGAAAAACAACATGCAGACTGAACCTTGGAAATACTTTGCATAGGTGGTTCCGATATTAGAAAGTTGTTTTCATTGGTTGTTGTATATCATGCCTTATTGAAGCAATATATAAATGGTGTATAACAAACTGAAGGTAAGCCTTCCCTGTGCCCTCAGATAGGAAGAAGTAATTTTGTCAAATACTTCCTAAGTAATTTCATTAAAGTGGGGGTGAGTGTTGTCTCTAATGAGCTGCACTAGAAAGTGTTACGAATGTTGAATCATATGATTACAAACGATGGCAAATCTTACAAGCAAGTTGGTGATTGTCAGGAGAGTATCTGACTTTGCAAAGTATCCCTTCTTTATGAAAACCGTAAATGACTAAGAGCAGGATCCTGCCGACGCTGTAGGAGACTTAAATATTGTTGTTACCCTACAATACCGTTTAAGAATACAGAAATGTAACAGGATAATTTACTTCTGTTAATATTGTGGCCAGTGATACTATTCAAATTGCAGCAGGCTTCTTAACTAAATAATGGTGTAAAGAGTTTGTTTCATTGTAAAGACTTTCTTTCCGCTTCTACCTTTGTGCCTCCTGTCCCATGTTTCCAATGCATCTTTAGCATTGTATATGACAGAACCCTGTTAGGGGTTTCAGCTGGAATAACAGAAGAAATGCAAACACAAAGTCACCCAAAATTTTATGATTGTGTCACTCTGCTTCTGCATGAGATGCAGATGTCTAGTTTGTTTAAGGCTTGTCTAAAATACACTCTTCTATAATTCTGTGTATGCTTGGGTAGCCTGAATTTCTCGTGCAGAGGACCACGAATAGATAGAACAAGCTTATGCTACTGCAAGGCTTGTAAATTAGATGAAAGCTACACCTGCATGATGTTAAACCAACATTTTAAAGATGTTCTAAGTCTTCTACTTGCTTCTCAGAAGAATATTCATTCTTTATGTAAATAGTCTGTTGCAATTTTATGGTGTGTAGCAATTGCCATTGCCAGAAAAGGGATTGAGCATGGCTTATAAAGGAGTGCCATCGTTCCAAGGTAGATCAGTATTTGTGTTGTCAGGCACCCAGATTTGTGGTGAGTGCTGCTTACTCCACTGACATGTTCAGTAGCCACTGCATGGATAAGCCTGTACATACATTTTATCGTGTAGTGACAATTTGTATGACTTGAGACCCACTGTGCCTGTTGTCTGCAGACGGTCCAGCTGTTCTCACTGTAATTGTTAACGTACCTTTTCATGCCAGTTATTTTCCTCAAAGTGCTACTGGTCTTGAGTAAGTTCACAGAAACAGTTTCTGAAAGGTGTTTGTTGCAATCTAACTTGAGCTATGTGAAATTATGAGCCAAGTATGCCTTTCAGTAGCCTGTTGTGGATGAGTATCAGTGTGGAAAAGAGTTGAAGTTTTGTGGACACTGGCTTTTTGGCGAGTTCCTGTACCAACATCTGAAGACTGTTTCAGAACCTTCAAGTGTCACTTCTGAGCAATGTAACTCTAACCAGGTCCAAGTAAACCCAAAACACAGAACTGAGAGGGAAAGCAAACTCCTGACCACTTTCTGCCTCAAAGCTGAAGAGTGAAGGTCATTTTTCAGGTCTCCTTATGCCATGGAATACCTCTATACTCAGAGTAAATGGCACTTATTGCAAAGAAAGACAGACAGACTAAAAAAACGCTAATGGACACGTGTATTTCTGTCTGGCTTGGGTATAACTTCCTTTTGATGAGGACATGTCAATAAAATATAGTTTGCTAGCTGCCATTGCAGAATGATGGGACTGACTTGAGGGAACTGTGTCACTTTTTTTTTTTTTTTTCTGCTATTCCCTATACAGTCTGGGTTCTGCTTCACCTGCCAGATTGCCTCGGGCAAGATGGGTGGGTTTAAACAGCTTTCGTGACAGTACACGCTAGGTAGTTGCTAAATACGTCTAGCACCTGCGTGTCTGCCTCTCTCTGTATGCTCAGCTGAATATGGGATGCAGGAAAACCTTGGACTTTCAGGTTTAACAAACTGAACAACTAAAATGTGAGAGGGATGAAACAGAAAACAGTTGAATGTGTGTAAAGTCCATGCTATCTCACTGTTTTACTTATATTGCAGATATCTGTGGCTGTAGATTCTATCACAGAATACTAACATAGCGATACAAAATTTGGGTTAGTCTTGCTTTCAGGCATCAGCGGTGATACATATCAAAACCTATCCTTTCCAGTGCAAGTGCGCTCCTCTTCCTGAGGAACGCGGCTTCCCAAACTACGCCTCTGCTGCTGGCTTTTTGCACCAATATCTCACAAATCTATTGCATTACAAATATAAACCACTAATGTTTTGTTTGTTTTAAATGAAGTAAAATTAGTGGCTAGATCTCTCTATGTGTTTGGATCTGAATGTTTAGATCTCATGTTTCACAGTGGTAGAAATAACTGCTGTCATGTGTCTTTTGCTGGAGTGTAGTGTCTGAACTCAAAACAACAATGTGCTGGATATAGGAGTGCTGTCAGAGTTCTGTCTTTCAGTGGAACGAGTAGAAGAAGTTGGACTCTAAAACCAAGACAGTAGTGTCTCTTCTTCCCTGTAGTTGAGCAGTTTCCAGCTTTGAAATGCAATGTAAGAACTGTGTATATAAGAACATTGCTGACAAAAATTGACTATTCCAGGTAGTGGAAATGTCTATAATGTATCAAACTTTGGCTTATGTTTTTCTTTTCTATTCCTTTTGAGTATCTATAGAATTGAGGTAGCCATTCATTAGAGGATGAAGGAATGAGGGAGGATGTGATGTCAAAAAGTAAGGCATTAAGTGCTGACAATGACTGCCATCCCATTGACACTGAGTTTCAGTAGAAGACAGTGAAGCCGCTTCCTAACAGAAGTGCTTTTGCACCTTGAGCTGCTGAAAACCATCGTAGGATAATGTTCGATAGAAGGAATCAAAGAGACAGAATGCTCTACAAAGGGTGTGCTTGCGTGGAGATATTTCTATCTAGTGTTTTTTGGTCTTGTTTTTGCAAAAGATTAAGGAAATGCATTCTGTTCCAAAGGGAACTGTGTCTAGTCATCATCTCCACAGAGCCATCCTCATTGGAGAAAAGTGGGCATGTGCTAGAAGAACAGAATTTTTCATTGGTACATGTCCTTACTAAAGAAAATAATATGAAGAAAACCCAAGTGCTTCACCTGACTCAATTCTTTGGCTGCTTGTTCCCTCTAGTGATGAAAAGCACTGAAAAAAGTGGCTTGGAGAGACTGTGCAGTGCCATGTTTGTGGCTGTTCAGAAACACAGCTAGATTAAACCCTGAGCAATCTGGTCATACTCGGAACTTAGCTCTGCTTTCGAGCAGGAGGTTGGGTGGACTGTGTGACCTTCAGAGGTCCCTTTTAACCAAAATTGCTTAGTGATGCTAATTATCCTGTGGAGAAAGGCCTTTCCAGAGTCTTAAATCATAAGGTCTAGTTAACTCCAGTGATTCTAGAAATATACTCCTGAATGTTCTCCTGAAGTCCATTATTAGTCAAAGTAGAAGGATTGGTATTAAAATCGCTGCCTGGGATGTAACTGCTTGTTTATACAACAGCACTGCTTGCTCAGCTGACATTTTTTCTCCTCACCTTAAAACTACTCAGTTTTGGGAGGGTTATATTACAGTAAACAGTTCAGATAAACTAGAGCATATAGAGAATCATAAACTAGGACCCAAGATATAGTCAGTATTGAAAGAAAGTCTGCTCTACATAACAGCTCCGATCATTAGCATGTCCTGCCATTTCAGGTAAAAAGCCAGAAGCTGATGAATTAACTGGTGATGCTTCAGTTGAAGACGATTCCTTTGTCAAGGTAATAAAAGTATGTAAATTTTTTACCCAGTTTATATTTAAGGTCAATGTTTGGCTTGATTTACCAAAAAAAACCCCAACAAACCCTACTTCCATTTTCTTTGCACTAATCTATGTGGAAATTTGGAGTATCACAGCTGTGGTGCCTGAGGGCATGAAGGTGTGGGGTTTTTTAAAATGCTGTGAATGGATGTGATGCAGTATTTTGCAGAAGCAATGATTCTAGAAGTGGATTTTTCAGAATATAGCTAATACCCTTAGTTATGCCAAGTATTTCTTGTTCATACCAAAAGGAAAGTGAATTGGAGACTCAAGATGCAAGTGATCAAGATGGAAATGATGAGTTAAAGGACTTTAAAGAATCTGTTGAAGATGAGAACTTGAATTCTAAAGAACTACCATCTGCAGAAAAGAAAAGATACCACGACCTGGAGCCGGCGGAGACTACAGAAGATGCAGAGAAGGATTTGGAAAGCCAGGTACTGTGTTGTCTTTTACATGCGTTTTTATTAGCAAAATGCATTTTTTTTCTTGGTGTGTCTGTATCACTAGACGGTCAGAACTAGTTTTTTGGTTTGTCTTGTTTTCTTATATCCAAAAGATAATTTGGTACTTATTTCTTTCTGTTTCCTTGACTTGTGTTTGAATAGTCCTGAAGCAAATGTGGCATTGATTGATAAAATTCTACCACAGTCCATCCAGAGTTCCCAGGCAGCCCTTTTCCCTGGTGCTAGTAGCAATATGTAATCTGAATAGTGAACTGAAAGATGCAAGTCATGAGAACTGCTCGTTGGTATTCACCTTATTGAGTGTGTATCCACTTAACTATTTTCTGAGTTAGCTGAATCTCTTTACTCTCTGAATTTTTAAGTGTCTTACAAATAGTTTGCTGAGTAAGTCTCTTTTATGTTCTTATAGGAAAATGAAGGCCAAGACGTAGAAGATTACACTTTTCCAACTGTACATGTAAGTTCCGAATCAGTTCTGTTAACCTGATTTTCATGTCTATTTAGTTGGAAAAGATCACTTTAGACTGGCTTTGTGTTCCAGAATGCATCTTAGAGTCAGATGATGTAATACAGTACAGGTAAACAATGTGAGAAGCTTTCATTCATATTTTTTAATAATGCAAATAGTTGTGATTACCAAGTAAGATGTCTTATTTAAATGCAAATTCCTGTCTACAATTTGGGAGTATTCAGTGCATAGATTTAGCAAGGAATGTTCTACAAACTCTCTTAAAAACACTTCGGAGAGCCATTCCAAATGCTAACATAGTGTATATGGCCTGTACAGGGGTTTAGAACTCCTGTTTTAATGCAGAACTTCGCCTTTGGGGGGATGTAGGTTGTTTGGGTAAATGTTGGTTGTTTTGGGTCTTCTTTTTTTTTTTCGTGTGTGTGTATGTTAATGCTTACATCTGTAATGCATTTATGTTCAGAAATTCATTGAGTTACATGGAATTCATGTCTGAAAAAGGCCATATCATACAGCATGTCTTGCTCAGTGAGGTTAATGATAAACAAGTAAATACCTATCAAAATCATAGTTTCATTTTTAAGTACTTAGTGGAGGAAGTCTGCCTACTTTCTGACTTCTGTCCTAAGTTTTTAAAGCTGAGAATGGATTGCTTGCATTTCATCGAAGTTATAATCAGCAGCATGATATCCATTCTCAAGGCTTTAGCAAGACATGGGGACAGTTTAGAAATGTCCTGTTGAGTTAAGGGGGGAAGAAAATAGCTGCGTGTTCCAACCACTAGCAAACTACAAGTGTTGCAGATAGATACGAGTGAAGTTTTGTGCAAATTTTCAGTGATTTCACAATGGAGATGCATAGGCTTTGTTTCTAGATCATCTTTTCTTTGTAAACAGTTTTCAGTTTATTAATTTGCATTCATATGATAGAAATTCTGTGGAAAGTATCAACTGTTCTGCCTAAAATTTTAAAGTAGGAGATATTTAGTATTGACTTCCTTTTCTTGCAGAACGGAGAAGATGAAGAAAATGAGAAAGGTATGTTTAAAGTTTAATGGAGTTCAGAGGTCTTTAGTCTGCTGGAGCAGGCAACTTTCTCTTGTAATATTTAGTCTCTTTACTAATACTAGGCTTGTCTCCAGTACTAAATATCAGTTGTCTCTATATTAAGCTCAGCACCTGGAATCATTGCAGTCAGTGGGTTTATCTCACTCATAAGAGTTATTTTACTCTTAAGAGTTTATTACAGTATTTATCAGTTACTGTGGTAGATGTATAATATAGCTGTAATACTATGATTCTTAATGAAAAAAACATAGTATTCAAGGACTCTCATTTTTATATACGGTAAGTCATGATGCAGAAGCTTCCAACTTGCACTGCAGTAACTGATGTTTAATTGAATGAAATCATACACCCTTACACTGGACTTGAACACCCCAAAAATGTATGGACCATCATATGTTTGGCTTACTGTCACTTAGGAGTACCAGTTGTATGTAGGATGGTAAAACAAGTGTTTGGAAACCTTTGGAGTGGCTACCTTTTTTTAAGCTGTGCTCATTAGCGAAACTATAGAAGGAGTGTAATGTATTTGGGCAAACAGACTTCCTGGAGAGAAGTCTTAAGGATTCTGCGTATGGTGGACTAGAAAGGACATGGAACACCATCACTTTACACTGGATGGAATAAACACATTACTGAAGTCACAGGATAAAATTACAGACTCCGTGTTTACGAGGAACTCTATGGCTGGAATGTCTCATCTGTGCAAATCCAAGAATACAGCTGGAGATGCCGATGGTTGGAGATGTGGGACTGAGATGGAAAATCTGTCCAGTGGATGTGGACGAAGACTGAGAACCCTTTATCTACGAACTCTGGATTAAAGCTCGCTCGTCCATTTTCTGCAGCACCCTTGTACAGCTAACTTGACTGCCAAACAACTGCTTAGAAAGGAAAAGCAAAAGGGAACACCAGCACGGAAGACTGACTGAAATTCTCCAAGACTGTAATTCTTTTGGATTTGGGAAGACTAGAAGTCCAAGAACCAGGAAGATTCAAAGACGGATTCAGTCAAACTGTGAGCTTCCAATGCAACTATTTTCTTCTGGAACGCTAAATCCTAAACTGGAAAATGGTTACTTCTTATGAAGAACGGGTATCTCCAGGATGGAACCATACTCTGCCTCCTCATGTTTGGTACTTGTCTCTAGAAAATGTGTTTTGCCGCGAAGAATAAGTGATCCTGGGTAAAGGATTTATATTTGTGTTAATACACTTTGTGTTTTTTTCTAACCTTCCATCAGTGCTAATAACTGGCTTTGTATTTTCTAGGTCCTATTCTAGCTTATGCATTTGAAATTGTTTAAACTTCTTGTTTTGCCGTATTTATTCCTGTTAAATCCTCTTAGATAAAGCAGGTTCTGGTGATGGTACACAAGAAGTATCTAAACGTCTTCCTTCAGAAGAAAGCCTAGCTGAGGCTGATCACACGGCTCACGAAGAGATGGAAGCTAACACCTCTGTGAAAGAAGCTGAGGATGATAACATATCGGTTACAATCCAGGCTGAAGATGCCATCACTCTGGATTTTGATGGTGATGACCTCCTAGAAACAGGTAAAAATGTGAAAATTACAGATTCTGAAGCAAGTAAGCCAAAGGATGGGCAGGATACCATTTCACAGAGCCTGGAGAAGGAAAGCAAGGACTATGAGATGACTGAGAACCATAAAGATGGTAAGAAGGAAGACTGCGTGAAGGGTGATCCCGTCAAGAAGGAAGCCAGAGAAGGTTCAAAGAAAGCAGAATCTGGAGACAAAGAAAAGGATACTTTGAAGAAAGGTCCCTCGTCTACTGGGGCCTCTGGTCAAGCAAAGAGGTTTGTTTTTCTATGTCAGTTCTTTACGATACCGAGTACCAGCATTCAATAAGATCACTCTACATTAAGGGGGTTGCAGCAAGAATCTTATAATTAGTATCCTATGCTCCTGCCTATAGATTTTTTTTGACCGCCATAAGTTACTTTTTAAAATTCAAGATCTTCGTATAGACACTATGTCCTACTGATTGCATTGTCGAATTGTCAGCATTTATTTATTTTTTTCAATTTGACGATTTTTTTAAATGTCCTTGTGATGATGGTTATGAACAGCTATCAGTTCTAAGAACACAAAATGAAGTCAAGTCCCCGTCCTGAAATCTGGAGAAGATTGCCATATATCCACTGAATAGAGTTGTCAGAAAATCTAGATCTTCAGGCATCTTGGGGAAAATCAGTGCAAGAATCCATAAGGGAATCATTTGTTCCAATATACAGTCTAGCCCTTTTTTATTTTTATTTTTTGAAATGTTAACTTGTCTGTTAGTATTAGTAGTATAAAATGCAATACTTACCAAATTCTGTATTTTCAATTTTCTTCTGATTTTTAATTTGCTTCTTTAGCTCTACTAAGGAATCTAAAGAAAGCAAGACAACATCGAAGGATGATAAAGGTAACTATTACAAATTAGGGTAGTATTTTTGATAAGTTGCTTGCCACACTAAAGTGGCAGATGTAATTGAAATCATCCATCTGTAGTGAACTGTGCTAGAGGCACAGTAGTCATTAGCTATATGTATATGTCTATGTATTTTTTCTCCTTATGCCAGATTCTTTGTAAGATCAAAACTACTTATTCTAAAGACTCAAAATACATTCTTCTATTTTAAAACACTTTTGGGAGCAAATTTTACTTAATGTTTTCTAAGTCTTTATTTTTATGTGAAGGTGTAATTTTCAGATATGCCTACTGTAACTTACATACAACGGTTTGGGTTGATGTTAGAACAAGCGAAAAATAATTGCAAGTACTTAAGCATAACACAAATGAAATTTTTTTTTTTTTGGTCTTAATTCTAGCTCATTTTTTTAAAAAGTAAATTCTTAACCAAATATAAGAGCTGAAATGCCAGCTGGCAAAATTGTGCTTGTGGCTGTTCAGTGCATTGAAGTTGGGCCTATTTGCCTTGGAGTTCCTGTCTATTACCACAAAACCCTGTATTATGATTACAAATTCACAGAGTGCAGCTTAAGAGCACGTTAATGTCACCAGTTATGCTGATGCTTCATAGCTCAACAAATGCATTTGTATAAGCTCGTGTGTCTCCTTATTTTACCTGCTAGCGCTCTGCCAAAAACCTTTGTTGCAGAGTCTCTTACCTGTCACTACTGAATGAATGGAACTTGACCTGATAAATTAATTTCTGAGGAGAAATTTTAGTGACAGACATAATTCAGTCTTCTGTAGATGCGTGTCTGTTCACGATGGTTATATGCTTACAATGAAATTAAATAAAGATGCAGCAGATCTGCTCTCATGTAGCATATATGATAACTGTAACAGTAACTGTCAAAAGCCTGTCTTAAAATACGTAGCCAAAGCCAGCATAGTGGCTCTTAATGATACTCTAAGTGTATCGTGGTTATCAAGATATCTAGGATTATCAAGATAACCCCAGTTTGATGATAGCTGAGCTTTGTTGCCTTTTGCTCTTAGTTCATTTTGATGCGTTGATGAAGGAAAACTACCCTTTTTCCTCAAGGTGATTACCTTTTAAAACTCTGCATACTGCCAGATTCTCCAGACGTTTGGCTGGAGATTCAGTTCTGGTCTATGACTGGCTATGTTTTAACATACTCAAAAGCTATTCATGCATTTAGCAGCAAATAACAAGAAGCTGAACTAAATAATACAAGGCTAAAAGATGTGGGGAATAAGATCACATGAATCCCTTGAGTTCTTAGTTGTTGCAAAAATGGATAATATATGGTAGTGGTGGTATGTTGGTCTTAAAGGCACGTAATGTTTTCCAGCTTTTCTTTAGTGTTTTCCTTAGCATGTGGGAACTAATTTTGGTGGGTTGCATCTAGTTCTACATCCAGCAGCATTTTTAAAAAGCTGCTCTGGATGGAGGGCAGATGCTTCAAGAAGTTGTGGAAATCAACCCCATTATTTTGGAGGCTAGGATTAACCAAGTCTCCTCTATTTACCTGTTTGCCGTCTCTTCGGTAAGGTGAGTAGTGTAAAGACGTACTGCTGAAGAACAAATGTGGGGTGCTAAGAAAAATTTTCTTGGATGGAAGTTACTGATAAGAACCGGAAGTTGAAGCTTAATGTACATACCTGAATGAGGGGAAAAGCATGCCTTTAACAAAGAATTGTATGATTTTTCTAGTTCTGTTGTTTGGGTGTGAGTTAGCCAAGCTGTTGGTCTCAATACATGGCTAAATGAATGAAATCTTATGGCCTATATTTTTTTTATATAGAAGGCTTTTCAAGAAAGGTAACCGGATAAACAGTTACTTAAAGGTAACAGGCTAAGTTTCTTTTTTCAGCAACAGTTTAGTTCAATATTCACTGTACGTGTGTCTCCTTAATTGTTCGGCTGTTCTGTAACACTTGTTTCAGGAAGTGCAAGCAGTGTTAGTGGTAGCAGTGGAAGTTCAACTAGGAACCTGTGGGTTAGCGGACTGTCTTCCAACACAAAAGCTGCCGACTTGAAAAATCTCTTTGGCAAATACGGAAAGGTATTTCCTGGGGTGTGATATCGTGTGTTGTGTCTGTCTCTTTCTTCTCCTCTATTCAGTTACAGAAATTGAGTAACGCTTGATTTAAATAGAAGTCTGAGATGAAATGTCTAACCAGTGTAATCTAAAAAAAACCCAGTACTTCCAGCATCTAATCTAAGAGTGCATGCTTACAGGAAGAGCCATATCTTAATTTTATAAGAAATTTTTCTTCCTCTTGAGGTAAGATAGATGCAAAAGAAATATCACAAATAGGACTGGTTAGGACTGGCTTTAATTTTTTTTTAATTAAATAACAACGGCTGTGTTCTTCTGCAGCAATTGTGTTTAACCATGAGTGTAAGATAATGTGCTGACCCCTAAAATTATATTATAAGCAGTCTTTATAGAACCTGCTGCTTTGGGAGACTGTATTTAAATTGTTTTCTGAGGGCTTATGAATGGGAAAAACAGATTTTTAAAAGTTACAGTTATCGTCTGTTCTTTTAGGGGCTCATTTTTTCTAATGAATTTAGTAGGTGATTTTATGTAATGCCTTTACAAGTATGTGAACCTGAGAGACTATGTTTTGTTAAAACTTCCAGGTCTTTGGCTGTTTTTACTGTAAAGATGCTTGGTACCTGTATTTACTTAGCTTCCCAATTTCAAATTAATTGGGAAATATTTACTTTGTAATTTACTGTACTATTCATTACAGACTGCTGGAAAAGTAGAATTGTTGCATTAGAGCATGACTACATCAAGAAGACTGGCTACAGTGGTTAGAGAATTGTAGTGAAGAGCAGGAACGCAAAGCTTAATGCTTTCTCAGGAAGCAAGTGTCAAAGAGCTGGTTGCTAAAGTTGCTTCTTTGACACATTTCCTAGATGCCTTTGAAGAACTGGCTCTCTCCTAAGTAGTATTATGTATTAACTTCGTACCTTCCTGCCATTCATGCGCAGCTGCTGACTTTTTAATGGGGGTTTATCTGCCAGACGAATGGTCAAATTCAGATGAGTGGTGGTTTTGTGAATTAATTTTGACAGTATCTGTCAAAAGAAGCATTTAGATAATGTGCACGAGGTTGTGTCTGGTCAAAACAGGACGTGAGCGTTAATATGCCTTGGTGTGAAAGTTGGGGTAAAGTTCTCAAAGCTGCAACCTCCTGTGCAATGATGTGCTTTTCAAAACTTGGAGCGTCAGTTCTTCTAGTGGGGTGGGTTTTTAATTGTTGTTGGGGTGGTGGTGTTCGGTTTGGTGTTTATTTACTAGGGTAGAAGCATTATTGGAATACTGTTGCTTCCTTACTAGAAATACCTCTCTCAAAACCTAAATTTTGTCTGTTACGTAGGTGCTTGGTGCAAAGGTGGTCACAAATGCGCGAAGCCCCGGGGCAAAATGTTACGGCATAGTAACAATGTCTTCTAGTACAGAAGTGGCTAGATGTATTGCACACCTTCATCGAACAGAGCTGCACGGCCAGCAAATTTCTGTGGAGAAAGTAGGTTTAATAAGACGAAAACTTTTACCAAAATAGACCATCTTATGCAAGAATCTGTATTAACCTATTTGCTTTTGGAAACAATTATAGGTGAAAGGTGATCCCTCCAAAAAGGAGTTTAAGAAGGAAAGCGATGAGAAATCTGGTTCAAGTAGAAGCACAGGAGATAAGAAGACTGCATCAAGTGATAAAGCCAGCAAGTAAGAAATTTCCCTTGCCTTCTGAAGTTGTGAAAACCTTTTAAGGTGAATTTTCCTCATTGCATTTGTGTGTTTCTTTCCTAACAAGAACTCCGTCAACCAAAAAAGAAGAAAAAAAATCTGAGAAATCTGAAAAAAAAGAAAGTAAAGAAGCCAAGAAAACAGAAGGTAAAGATGAGAAGAGTGATAATGGAGCAAGTGGCCCTAATCAAGAATCCACTAAAAAAACTGAAGAAAAGAAAAGAATAAGTATGCAATAGAGCCATGTTTTCTCCTGTTGAATCTGTGTGTCTGACTTGTTTTGGGAGCATGTTCTTGCTCTTATTGGAAAACAGACAATTGAACACATATTCTTTTTTTAGACTCCAATAACGTACATGTATTACTTCAGAGCCGATGTTAAAGTTTCCATATTTTATATCAGTGCTTAATTACAGACGTGCTGGTATGCTTCTTCTACCACTTCAATCTAGAGATTTAGAAATTTAGCCAACAAAAATCTGTAATAGGCAAATAGGGATGTGTGTGTTTTAAACCCTTTTTCTTTTTTCTTTTTTTTTTTCCCTTTCTCCCCCTCTTTCCTCACCCCCTTTACTAGGTGGTAGAAGCCCAGGTCAAATTGTAATTTTAGACCAAACAAAAGGAGACCAAGGCCACACTAGGACAGTCAGAAGGGGAAGGTTTGATAAAGTAAGTATCTGTAGATTTGACAAAATCCTTATCTGGTTTGATAGTACCTTACAGTTGACATTTTAATTGAAGAGTCAATAAACCATTGCAGACTGCTAAGCTTAGAAGTTTTGTGTGCTTTGGGATAGCTAAGTAGTCAATGATACTTAAACATAGCATGCAGAAATCTCCCCTAAAGGAATGAGACTTCTGAAATAACTGTTGTAATCTCTATCTATAGCCACAGATATTGAGGAACAAAGAGCGTATTATTCAAGATAAAATGAAATTCAGGGAATACAGGAGTAGAAAGGATATCTTGCCTTTTGAAAAGATGAAGGAACAGAGAATGCGAGAACACATGGTTCGATTGGAAAGAATACGACGAGCTGTTGAACTCCGAAGGTAGTAATTCAGCTTTTTGCTAAAGGCTATTTCATGCATTAATTGATCAGATACTATATTTAGAAATCTGATTAGAATGCATTCTGTCAAACCTTTGTACTCAGATGTTAAAGTCCAGGCTTCTACCTAACAGTATCTTTATATGAATTAATGGACTCCAAAATTTTTGTTTCGTGTTTTAATAGCCATATATGTACACGCATAGCTAGTGTTTGTTCTGGGGAGGATGTATCTCATAGGTGTTACTGCATGCCAGTTTTCTTTTTGAAAAGATGAGGAGTAGGAGATGTGGCCAAAAGTAGTGTTCAGGGGCTTTTTGTTTGTTTGCTTGTTTTTAAACAAAGAACTGTTGTCTATCTTCTAAATGACGGATCAAGCATAATACAATTTTGTCCCTTTAAATAAAAGGACTAAATGCTACTCTGTTCTGCTCTTTAAATATGGCCAAAAGTTTACAAAAGATTGTTAAATGGCTTGTGGAGTTAGCTGGATTTCCCTAAACAAAGGAATTCCCAGGAAGCATAAAGCTTAAAAAAGAAAATGCTTTCCCCGCTTCTCTTAAGCTGTACTATAGGAGGTGGGAAGAAGAAATCAAAATGCAGCTGCTGACAGGTGTACCTAACCTGAGCAAGTCAGGGCAGCCGTGTTATTCTGTCTTCTTTTTGAACGGAAAACAAGAAGTAGGTTTTTTGTTAGCTTGAAGAGGGCAAGAGCTAAAATAGCAAGTACTTTTAAGATCCAAATCATATTCTTTGCTAAGCTGTTGTTACTATCTGCTAGATGACAACAAAGAAATACAAAGTGTATACATCATATACATAAAGAATTACGATTCTTGATATAACTTTTCCTAGTATCTGTTGTCTGCTTAAATGGTTCTGTAGAATATATTAAAACTAGTTTGGCTACTTGGGGCTAAAGGGAGTAGACTTCTGATGCCAAGACTTCTGTCAGGAGTTTACTCTCAAATAGTTTTTATAATGTCTGTGCCTAAGGTGATGTTAGTTTTGGATGAGAACATTTTTCTGATGAGTTTCTGCTACCATTTTTCTTTAGGCGAAGAGAAATTGCTGAGAGGGAGCGTCGTGAGAGAGAACGCATACGGATAATGCACGAGCGAGAAGAATACTTGCAGAGAGAAAGGGAACGGTTAGAAATTGAAAGGCAAAAACTAGAGAGGGAAAGGATGGAACGGGAGCGTTTGGAAAGAGAGCGTGTTCGTATTGAACAGGTGTGTGCATGTTTACATTTTGGGCAACAGTGCAGTATCATTTTGGAGTATAACCCAGTTTGCACTTGCGGTGAATTTTTCTCTTCACCCTTCTGCCCAGACCACAAAAGGACCAGCCAAACATGACATTAATCCAATGCACAACAACAGTAATCTTTATCTTGTTTGCTTGACTTGTGAAAAGTTTGATGGCAAATTCTTTCTGCTGTTTTTTGCTGAGATTGTATGTGCCTGTCTCTCAAACTGAACTACAGCAGATCACATTGCCCGTACTAGTCTTCCATAATTTTACTAGATTTTTCCTGGAGAATGTCACTGCAAACTTAACGAGATGTTTTTCTGGGCAACGAATACAATAGCAATATTTCTGTCTGATAGCCAATAGCTTCTCCAGATCTGTTCTCTACAATTTTAGAGAAGTATTCCTTATGCTCTTTAATCTTAGATGCTATCCAAGGATGAATTGTATCAGATGGCCTTTAACAGAAACTATCAAGTATTAATTCTGTGTACTTGCTAGCAGTTTTATAAGTATCTCTAATAAAGAGGTATTTGATTTGTTGTGTTTATTCACCCTTCCCTTTCATTGCAGGAACGTCGAAAAGAAGCAGAGCGTATTGCTCGTGAAAGGGAGGAACTTCGTCGACAACAGCAGCAGCTTCGTTATGAACAGGAAAAGAGGAATTCTTTGAAACGTCCACGTGATGTAGATCACAGGTAATCTAATTCTCAAACCATTGTCTTACAGCATTCAGTAAAAATAAACAGCTACCAGCCTTGCGTCGCTCTTGAAAATGCTTTTGTACCTGAAACAAGCATTCACAAAAGAACTGGATTTCTGCTATTTGTTTGGTTTTTGACATCAGTTTATGCCAAGCCTGAAACATACCGTATCTGTAGAAGAGAGTTTTGAAATAAGAGAAGCATCTCATTAATTAATTCTTATTGTAGGAAAAGAGCATAATGCAATTCAGTGCATTTGCTGAGAAAAGCTGGTCTTTTGCCTTAATGGTTGAAATTTCTAGCTTTGACTTTGGAAAGAATTCACGTTTCTGGTAAATGAACGGTTCAGGAAGTCAATGTGATTGATGGCTTTTAATTTTTACTGAAGCTGATGACATCTATCATTGGCTGCTCGAGCCACATGAATTGAACTGGCTTTGATTTTTTTATTTGATTATAAGAATAGGACAGAGACCTTAGCCATAAAATCAACATATCGGTGGTATGATGGAAGGTAAATGTAAGTCGTCAGGGTAGATACAGTAGCAGTATGCTAGTATTTCTTTACTAGATGAATAGAGACAGCTTCATTTTTCAAGGCTATTGATTATACAGTTTGGTTACTCACATTCTTATCATAGACACTCTTTACCCGAATATTTCTGGTGAGCAAGCTGTGATGTTTCCTACGTTATTCTTTCCCGAGAAGGCTGTTCTGGTTTGTGAGTGTTTGGTGGTTTTTTCTGTTCGGTTGGTTTGGTGTTTGTTTGGTTTTGGTTTTCTAGAAGGCTTTTTATTTTCCTAGAAGGCCATTTGCAAGACAAAATTTTGCTACGGTGATGTTTTTGTTGGGGTCTTGGTTTTTTTCTGTTTTTTAAGCTGCCCAACATGGTAAACTGTTGCTTGGATTTTATTACATATTTTATTGATATTTTGTCTCCTTAATTTGCACTTCAGACAGAGGAGTGTTTTGTTTTCCTAAATTGTTTTCTTCACTACTATGTGAGGAGTCTACCTTTGTGGGTGGCTGCCAAAGGTCACATGAGTGCCTTTAAAACAGATAGCTGACTCTTAACGATTTTCTGCAGATTAGACCTTGATTTGGGTCCATGTAACTGATGAGCGTTCATTTGTTTTGCTTAAAGGAGAGATGACCCTTACTGGAATGAGAATAAGAAGATGGCTCTTGACACAGATGCACGTTTTAGTCATGGTTCAGATTACAGTCGCCAGCAGAACAGGTTTAATGATTTTGATCACAGAGAACGGGGACGGTATCCAGACGGTTCTTCTGTTCCATCGTCTTCCTTTGATAGGTAAGTGTAGATAACATAGTAGGTATTTGCCTGCCAGCATCTCTGTAGATTCCACTCTAAACTAATCAAAATTTAAATGGTGCTAAAGGCTTTTTACAGTTCTGATGCAATAGTGTTCTGAAACTTCTTGTATCTTCAGGACTGGCAGTTTATAAAATGGAATCTAGTCTACTTTTCTCTAAGGACTTTAAATTAGCTGCCTGGTGATCTTTTTTGGGTGACATTTTGAAATAATTTTTGTAATTATTCCTTTTTCTCATCTAGTAATGAGTGGGTTCCAGTGGATTAGATATATCCAATTTGGTAACTTAGCAAGGCTAAAAGCAACTGATTTAATGAGTTATGAGCGTTACTTGTGCGAGTCACATTCATAAGGGTCTGTGCAGTAAATGCTGGTTACAGATGCAACTTCATGTTTCCATTAAACATCTCCAATAACCATTAAGGCCACATAATTGTAGGTGCTGTACTTCTAGTTCATTGCAGCATAAAAGCAGAATGGTATTTTCTAGCTGACTTGAGAAATCTAGTATTTCCTCTGCTTGATACTAGGCAAAAGGGAGGCCTACAATTGCTTAAATTACACTGACCAAAATGCAAACAGATCAATAGATAAAGAAATGTTAAACTGGCTGTAAGAACTTGAGTTCAAAATTACAATTGTAGAAATAAATATAATTTGGGGTGGGAAGGATCTTTGAGATATATACCCCATATATAGTAATAAACATGTAACGTAAAGATGAATAATAGTTTTGTATACTCAGCATGTGCTTAAGTGGGCAAATGGGAGAGGAGGAAATGACGTTTTCCTACTTTACCAACTTAGGCGAGAACGTTTTGTAAACCAAGGTGAAGCAAAAAAGGCTCGCCCGACAGGACGGAGAGAAGAGCCGGGCTTTGAGAGGTATCCCAAGAACTTCAGTGAGTCCAGAAGAAACGAACCACCACAAGCAAGAAGTGAACTTCGGGATACAGACAGGCGAGAAGTGCGAGGAGACAGAGACGAGAGAAGAACAGTGATCATCCATGACAGACCGGAAATACCACACGGTCGACATCCACGGGAGACTGGTTCCAATCCGCCTAGGCAAACGAGTTGGAAGAGCGAGGGAAGCATAAGCGCGGACAAACGGGATGGCAGGTAAATTTGCTGGCTAACCAACGAACTCGTGAGGGTGCTGATTTTGTAGGATTTATCCATAGCAGCAGTTCCTCAAGAACTGATGTGTAAAGGGAAACCAGACTGCCTCCTAAAGAATGGCAAAGCCACTTTCCAAAAGCATTAGAAAAAAACTGTCGGTGGGCTGTCACATATGCTAAACCTCATCTGTAAACTTGGTGCTGACTCCCAGCAGTCTGTTCTTCATCGTGTGTAGCAACACAGAGTAAGGAGGCTTTTGTGCAAGAATACAGATGTAAACAAAGAACATGTACGTTTTAATTATTTAGAGAGCCACATAGATCTAAAAGAATGTTTCTAAGAAGCTAACTGCAGGTTGCTAGAAAAACAAAAAGGAATCTTTGAAGTCTACATGTGCTACGATTTGGTATTAATTCTCTTATACTGAAACCAAAATTTTGATAAAGCCATTTTTACAGAGGTGAGAGGCCAGACCGGTCGGGAAGAGAAGTGTCTGGGCACGTGCGCGGTGCACCCCCCGGCAGCCGCAGCGGCGCCTCTGCCTACGGAAGCAGGGAAGGAGAACGCGGCGTGATGGGAGAAAGAGGTGGAGGACAGGTGAGTCATCTTTTTGTGTTCACGTGCAGGAGTGAGAGACCGGAAAATGCAAAACCACACTGGAAAAATGACCACGTGGCATCACATAAATCATTAGCAAGCATTCCGGCTATTTTCAGATTACCTTAAAATAAAGATTATTTTTTGTTGAGTTTTTTAATAAGCCAAGAAATTCCAGAAAACATACCAAATTCTTCTTAGATCTAGCATCTTTCAAGTAGATCAGAACAATACCTGAATGAGTTGCTGATTTGGCTTTTAAAATTTGTTGTCATCTGATGCTTTCAGGGTCAGTCTTACACTGCCTGCTACTTCTGGTGCAGTTGGTCGTTTTAGTCTGTAACGTGCTGAGAAAGAACCTCCTGCAAGACTTGTCTTTAAAGTCTGCACACTAAATGCTCCATACTACCAGATCCTGAGCCATTAAAAAAAAAGTTAGGCTTTCTGTGGCTCTGTGGAACCTGCTCGTCAGTGATCAAATGAGGTCACGGCAGAGCTGGGAATAATGAGTTCATGGAACTTCACTCTCCGCATGCCCCCCAGTCATTATTGCAAATTAGTTCATTTTTGTTACCTCGAGTTATTTTTAATAGGACTCCTGTAAGCATGGGTTAGCTGCCAATGAAATCTTAGAAGATGCTTGGCTTCTGTATGTTGTATAAGTAAGCTGTAATCTTAACTCTCTTGAAAAGCTCATTTCCTGTTGATAATTGAAGATGCCTTTCATTCTTTTTTACCAGCACTATAATGAAGACAGACACGTAGTTGAACGCCACAGTCGTGAAACCGGACCAAGAAAAGAATGGCATGGACCTAGTTCTCAAGGAAGCGGGTATCACGACACGAGGCGAATGGGGGACGGCCGTGGAGGTGGCATGATGTCTCCGCACACAAGGTACAAAACCTGCTCCTTCCTCTCCGTTCCCTACTGAGCTCTCGAGCTGTGGGGGGTTAGGAGTGCGGTAGCCTCTGTGCCAGCAGCGTGGCTCTGGGGAAGGGTCGCTGCTGCACAACGTCCAAACCCCACCTTTCCGGCCAGCACACGCCTCCTCAGCTGTCACGTTGCTCGGGCAGCACTGTGCGGCTGCACAGAAGCGAGTCACTTCTTGCAAAGCCTTTTTTGCATGGTTTCAAGTCTGTTTTGAGACTTACGGTTTAGCAGTTAAGTGATTTGAGAAGTAACATGCTCTTACCTGTACACCAACAGTTTAGATACTTATTGTAACTTAACACTTTTTTAAAACCTTTGTTTCCAGTAACTCTTCACCAATTAATAGAGTTGTACAGATCACAGGCAATTCCATGCAGAGGGGAAGTGGCTCAGGATTTAAGCCATTTGAAGGTGGACCTCCACGACGATTCTAGGATCTACAGCTGCTTGGTTTCAAGATAACTTATTGAAATCTCTTGTAAACTTTCTCTGATTAAAAACAGGAAATCTTGTCTGGAAGTCCTGGTTAAATTTTTTAATTTAACATGATTACTTTCCTCTCAATTTTGGAGGCATTTTAATAGTTACGTTGTAATTTTGGATAGTTTTTGTGTATCTTTGATAAGCATTTTCCCTGAGGCACTAGAGCTGTGTAAAAAAACAAATTGGAACCAAAATATTTGTTAATTCTGTATAAAAGAATAGGCTGCAGCTGTGTGCTAGTAGTTTGATTTCCCAACATTAGCTCTGTGGTGTCATGCTTTAAAGTTAGCGACTTCTCACAACATACCCAACTCTAACCTCCGTTTTGAAGGTTGGCCAGACTATTATCTCTGCTTTCTAATTTGTAGAGAAATAAGATTGTTCTTTCATTAACTGGGTATTATGTAACCTATTTTTGCAGAAGGTACTGTTACATTGAGTGCATTTATGTGTATTCTTGGAAATGTATTCTTTTGAAATAAACCTTCATATTCTGTATAGCTTCCAGTCAGTCTTTGCAACAGCCCTGGGGAGGAAGAGGTAACGGAACAGACACGTTGGCAAATCCAAACCTGGGTGCCGGTAACGTCCAACTGCAACGTCTGTAGTGTCTGCTCCGCTGTTCTTGAGAAGCACCTCTGGTAGCTCTAGAAGATTAGTACCAACAAATATAGGAACAGCCATGGGGCGCCTAAAGAAATCACTATACGGTTCACTCTTTACATCTAGCAAAGTTCTGGCAGAGCTTTCAGCTTATTTTAAACCAGAGCACCACAACTGACCTCTGCTTGCGGTGGCTGGGGAATCCTGTAGATGCAGTCCCGTTGGGTACCCCGCTGTTCACTGGCCTGGGCTCAAGCTAAAGGATGGGTCTTAAACCTTGTGGTTCAGCCTGTGCCAGGCCAGATCAGAAAGGTCAGTCCAGACCCAGCTCTCAGTATACGGTTACAATGCTGTTTCGGCAACTAAAAAACCAAAAGCTTGTAAAGTAGAAGAGCTGGAAGTTTTTCCTGGTCCGGGTTGCCTTTAAAGACCGAGTGAAGAACGCGCTGACGTTGCCCGAGGGTCCCGGGCACCCTCGGCTGCAGTGGAGGAACCGCTGCCCACCTGCAGCACCCACAGCGACAAAGTAGCAGGAAACTACCTCAAATAAATCGTTTCTCAGCAAGTGGCCTTCGGGAAGGATGGAAGGAGAGACAAACCTGGGATAACAGCATTTTCTGTAGTTAATCCTTTGTGAATATTCCCAACTGACAAATCCTTAGGTTTAAACTAAAGAAATATGCTGTATCAGCAAGTGTGTCAGGACACATTTATCAAATAAGTAACTTATCCTGATGCATTTAATAGGTCTTCTCAGGTTGTTCAATTCTTAGAAGAAAAATCTAAGAAGTTCAATTTACTGAGGTTTTTTGCATGAGTTTCAAAGACAAAAGTACAAGTTAAGGGGGCGCATCTTAGAAAGGCGGCTGCAGCGGGTGCTTCGTTAGGTGTGACAGCGCATGCAGAATAAGTATTTGCTGTAAGGTGAATGTGCAGTGGCGAACTGATCAAATGGGAAGAATGGATGTTTATAACCTGAAAGACAAAGCTATAAAGAGGTACCAAAATCAGACTTGAGACGCGACTTGACAGCTTGCCTACAGTAAACGCATCTAGGTGCACACCTGGTAAGCGTATAAATAATATTTCCTCTCTTTTTTTGTTTAATTAAATGAAAATGTGATTGTGCCTGTGTACATATTTCACTTGAAACAAACTAGGGGAAAAAATCTGATTGAAAACTATTTGCCAAAACCTTGGAATTTCTAACATATTTAGCTCAACAGAAGTCTACCCTTTTCTTTTTCAGAGCAAGATTTTTTTTTCCAGATTTCATCCAACCTTTGTTATTGGGAAAGAACTTAAATACCTAAATGAAATGTTTAAGTTTGCACACTTAAATTGATTTACATACAATGAATTTCAGAAGACTGTTAACCAAAATATCTCTCAATAAGGTAAAGATCTTAAACTATAGAGAGGCTGATGACTGGAGACACTTAAAAAGAACAGAATTTAACAGTTTTGTGGTACCGAAACAAAACGGGGTATTCAGGTACAGAACTGGACTTACCTGGAAATTATTTAAGTGTTCAAAATTATTTTAACAGTTTACAAGGAAAATGTTGTTTTGTTATAGTCTTTTAGAAACACATTAATGCAATATAAACCACTAAGGCTTTTAAAATGCAGAACATTCAGTAGTTGGACTTGCAGATGCCATTACAGGTTGGGTAAGGGGTAACACGCTGTGGAGTTCAGTCGCGTTCATGGGTACAAACAACACTGCCTGACCAGGCTCAACTGCTACAGCTTCAACTTCTCTTAAATCTACAGTAGCTTGCATTAGAGCTTTTAGTCTTGCGTTTCCCTTTAGAACTAGAGGTAGAGATGACCAACAGCCTCACAACTGAAGTGCTGATTTAAGACACCAGTTGCACAAATGCAGGGGGTCTAAGCACAGCATCCTGAAGACATTACTAATCTGGACGTCAAGATAACCTTCCTAAAATACGTCTTTTTTTAAAATATATATATAATTTCATTGTAGAAAGACTCAGTCAAGACAGTCAATGTGGTAACAAATATTTGACGTAACACCGGAGAATGAGGGGCAACTTCTGTAGGATTCATTTCTGTAGGATTCATCAGTTTCAGCGGTAGTTTCTTAATTAAGTCTACATGTATATGAAAAAGGTGATCATAAAAAGTTGTGCCAGTAACAGCTCTGCGTCTGTTCACCAGATAAAAGGATAACCGAAAATTACACGTGAAAACTTTGACAGAACTTGCCCTGAAAGCTGTAATACGAAAGATAAACCAGAACTGTCATTTAACATTAAAGCTCTACCAGGTTATTGTGGGGAACTGATAACAGTATCTTTCACTCCCTTATAAAGAAAGTAGCAGGAAGCTCTTAACGTTCTGTGATAAAAAATGCAAATGCTGAGTTTTAAGTAGTTTAAAAATTCACAAGCAGATTCATTGGTTCCCTGCACCCATCTGCAGTCGTGACGATGACCACCTGCTATACTTTCCCAAGCAAAAGGAGGATTTTCTGTTCACAGCAGTTATTTTTTCCTATAATAAATAAATATTTTTTCCTATAAGAAATACAACTCAGTTGTGAAGTATACTGGGGATGCAGTTGGACAAAGCCCCCATACAGTTACTTATTCACCTCACGTAGAACCTGTTTCTCAACTTTCAATCCGAAGGACTTCGCTAAATGCAACTGTAACCACCACCAGTCGTTAATCTAAACCAGCTCCTCTTGGCTGTGGTTAACCTGCCGTGACAAAAGCCCTGAACTCGAGAGGCCAGGCCATGGCCTGACAGCAAAATGCTGAAGAGTCTGCACTGGATCGCTGCTCTTCATGGCTGCAGCTGGTGGGCTGCAGTTGGGCTGGACCGACGTTTAACAAAGGGATTTAGAACAAGCGTTAAGCATTGCAATACGGCTCTGGAACTTTAAAAGGATCCTAAGACTCGTTCGGGCACCACAAATTACTGCAAGACAGCCCTGACCTGCTCGCTATTGCAATTCACAAGAGACCACAGTAAAGATAAAAAAGTTACATTATTTTGTTTAGAAAGATTTGTTCCTGATACTCATTAAATCCTTCCAGTGACATTTCTACAGCACAGGTTTGCTACTAATGCAGTTTGTTAGTTCTAAAAGGTGACCGCAGCATATGCAGCTAAATACAACATTCCCTTCTAAATCAAATGTTAAGGTGGTTGGGTTTTTTGTAATGTTCCAGGTAGATATATTACAAGACAAGAAAAACATTGTCTCAAATCATTACAGTTCTTCAGAAACCACCATGCATGCTTTAATTTCCCCAAACTGCAAAAAACAGTATTACAAAGAACATTTCAAGGTAGTTTCAAAGCCTGTTAGGAAGCAGTCATCTAATTTTCTGTTTCTTTCACAGAAAGTATACGCATTTCTAGCACGAGCAGAAAGAATCACGCTAGCTCTGTTATAGCTGGCACGTGTAATAAATTAGAATATGGATTTAATGACAATACGTACTTGCAATTCATACACGAGATGGAGAAGTAAATCCGTATCATCGTGTCCTCGCTATTAGAAGTGCTGGCATTAGCTGGGCAGGTGGGGGCTCGCCCGGCTTCAGCGGCACCGTGGCTCCGGAGCTGCAATGGATGCATGAATACATACATATATATATGTATATATATATATGCACCTGCAGCAAAGGAGCGGGGCGGCAAGCAGAACGGCCCAGCCCAACTGCCTGCTGCCCAGCCCGTGGGGTGCAATGTAGAAAAGCACTACTAGTTTATCCGATTTTATCATCTCCAGTACATTTTCTCATTTACCATTGCAAAAAAAAAGCCTCTTTCGGCAAGGGCAGAAAGCTTTTTTGAGTTTTCCTTTAACTCTTCTACAGCTCCCGTATTTAAAACCGTCAGAGCTGGTAAGTGTAAATGGGGATTCTGTGAGGGTCGGAAAGCTCGGCAGCGGTTACAACATTCAGTGCGAGTATTCATGGCCAGGTATGGCCGGTCCATATAAAGCGGGGGGAATTCTTGTTCATAGTGGTATTTTGGAGTTCCCCAAACAAAGAGATCACAAACCCCAAGGATGGACCCATAACTCAGCTGATTTAAATTAACTTGAAAGGCCAGCTCTCAAGAGATTAATTGAAGAAATACGAACCATGAGGTTGTGTGCCTGTCCACCCGCAGGATCCATACCATGTGGCAGTGTGTGACTGTATGGGAGAACCGGCTGTGCCCCCGCACCGCCCGCCTCCCAAAACGTGGGACCCAGCCCGCGAGGACAGCGCTTGCAGTACCTTACCTCACATTTCAACAGATTCCATTCAGAGAAACAGATGCCTTTATCTCCATCCTATTGTCACAATAAAGTATTTCGCAAGCACACTGTTCATACTAAGCTAGCAAGATTTTCCATTAATTTGAATACCGAAACATATCTCAATTGCTCCCTCTGGGTTTCCCAAACCTAACAACTTTTTGCTGAAAGTTTTTCTGTGCTGTCAAGTAGAGGTAAACATGAGATCTTGACTTTAAATACAATTAACTAAAGTTCCTAACCTCAAAATAACAAGGAAATGCTCATTTCAACACATGAAGCTTCTCCATGAGCACAAGTAAAGCTACAAACCAGAGAAGGAACCGGGAAGGCAGGAAAAAGCTGTCAGGCACCAGCAAGTTCTCCAGAGCAAAGTCTGCAAGTGAAGAGAGCTCAGGGCCAGAGCTGACGTGACAGCCACAGCGGGACAGGGGACAAGGACAAATACATCGCACTTCACTGGGCAGCAAGGACAAGCTGTGAACAAGAGGGACCTGGATGGAAACAGTATGGAAATGAACACCACAGACTTCTGTGTAATTTTGTATGAGAAAGTCTCTTCATCTCCCCAAATTTTGCCACTCAAAACAACTGATAGTGTTACGCTTAAAAAAAAGAAAAAGTAACTGCACTGAATCGCAAGATAAAACGGCAAAGTTCAAGTCCTTGCATGTGGCATTTGCTGTCACTGGACTATATGAACATTTTTCTACATTTTTCTTGTTACCATCGCATAGATGGAAAAAAAATGTGAGCATTATATTGCAACCAAACTAAGGCTTGGGTGGGTGGTTTGTTCTTCTTGTTGGGGTTTTTCTGTTGTTTTTTTCCTCTAATATACTTTCCAATGAAGACACTGCATCAATTAACTTGCGTTTCCTGAGTCACCTGCTGCTGAAGGTTACAAACTTTAAAAGTCTACTTCTATATAAAATCAACAGAGCTCTTCATTCAGCATGTTGTAGTTAAGGATGTACTTGCATAAGCTTCAGCGAGGGGCTGTGATAAGCGTCCAAGTGGTAAGGAAGCTGATCGAAGCGATGACCCAGCTTGGGTTACACGGCTGGTGGAGCAGGAAAGAAGAACGGTTCAGTTAAAATACATCAGCTTTACCTCTTACTCAAGTATTTCCTGCTGAATACACCAAAAGATTCAGTATCAAGAATTCAAATTCCTTTTATTACATACTGGAAAATTTTTTCAAGAACTTGCGTATACAAGTTTGAAGAAGCATTTGACAGAAACATGGAACAGCAAAGGGGTGCAGAGATGGACTGGCACCGCAAGCCAGTGCTCACAGACGAGCGTGGGCTGCACTTCTACCTCGTGTGTCTGGATCCACAGGAGCTCTGCAAAGACAAGCTGAACACAGACTTCATCATATTATCTAGCTGGCTAGCTACAAAATCTATTTTTTTTGCATTACGTTTAAGTGAATTTTCAGGAATGATAATTTCATCTTCTGGTGTTACAGCCTTACTCTGGATCTGCTTTGGTGGGTCTCGGTCCATGTGACTGTCACAAGAAAAGTGAGATATCTGAGTATTTACAAAGTGTCTTTTAGAAAAACATTTATCACTATGGCAGTGCTCAATTTTTTGCTAATTTTAGGCATACTTGTCTTTAGCTTTTTATTTCATAACTACAATGCAGCAACAAAAATTCTATGATTCCGTTTTCTGTGCTAGCTTTTATCTAGTGGAAAACAAGTTCTACTCTACTTTTCTGGACACTTTCATGTATATTATGTAAGAATTTGAAGCATGTGCATGCTAAAATTGTAAACACAGATTTAAAGTATAAATCTGTACCCTTTCACCAGAACACGAGCAAATGAAGTAAATGGTCAGAAGCAGACATCATCTTGCTGGTACTCCAGGAATATTTGGTAATATTGTTTTCCAAGCTTACTATTACAGATACAAGCAATTCTGTTCAGTTTTGCTTGGGGTTTTTTTGTGTCGTAGATACCAACTGTGACAGTTGCTTTTGGAATGGTTAAGTCACAGTAGGGTAGAAATTAAGCTTCCAGATGTATTTCATTCTGGATATCAACAGGCTCATCTGCTTATAACATTTGCCACTAACAAGCCCAACTCATACAGAACAACGGTCTACATTGCAGTAATTCTTTACCTTTTTTTCCAAAGCTTCAAGACCTGTAAAGAAAAAAGGATATCAACAGGAAAATGTTCGAATAACATCTCAAGAAAGAGAAACTGAATTATCTGGGAGTTCAGAGTTCCTGATGAGCATTGGCATTTAACTCTTCCTCCTCTGTGACCAAGTGACAGCGCTACTGTAACTACGGTCGGTTGGGTTTCAGGCACAGCTGGCTGAAGCTGGAAGTGTTACACGAATTCTCCTAACATGAGCAAGTGTCTTAGGCAAAAAAATATACTGAATAGTCACAACGCCTGCTCCAGCTAAATTTGTTCAAAAAGGAATTTAAAGTGGCAATACTGTCACTGAAAATAATAAGATAACAAACACTTAGCTTGACATATTTATTTTTCAAGGTCAATAAATAAATGTAAATACACAAATTTGGAAAAAAAAAATCTTAGTAACAGAATGTTTTTAAACAACATTCTGGCTTAAAGTCTTTGTTATTGACACTAATGGAATATTTTTTGATCTGCTTAATGTAGATAAGTCATTATGTTGGTGATCCTCCATCATATGAATTTGTTTGAAGAAGTTAGGCTGCTGCAAAGGAAAAAGATGGCAACCTTTGCTTTGACATAGAAAATTATCTGAACTGTATACATTAAGTATTAAAATTACTTTTCTGGGCATGACTTTTCTAGAGAATAGAGAAATCCTTAAATTTACACTTTGCATATTAGAGACCTCCTACCATTCATTACTTCATTATTATAAAAGGGAAATTGTAACAAAAGTGAAAAAAAAAAAAAGAGAGAAAAAGGCATGGAAGAAAAAAGTGATAGAAACTGGCCCTTCAGTTAATAAGACATTCTTCCTTTATCCACCTGTTTCATCCGAGGTTTGTGACAGATTTACGTGGTGGCTGGCTCCCATCTCCGCGGCAAGCCTGCTTGAAATAACGTTAAAGCAGCTTCTGAGCAGTGGAGCTGTGTTTCGCCACCCTCTGTGTTACTGACCTTCCCCACACCCCGAGACCAGGAATGCCGTGTTCCAGCGGCCCGCCCCAGCTTTCCCGCATCACCGGATACCAACGCGCTCACCCAGGCGTGCGGCGCGAATACGCAAAGTGTCCAAGAGGAGCAGCCTCTTGGAAAAGTATCTACAAATCGCTAAATAGAAATTTTTATCAAAAAGGTTCAACGAGAAGGTAATTGTTACTGAGTTAATGGAAGTGGAGGAAGATTGGTGGTTCCCTCAAAATTCAGCAAGTATTCTGTTTCTGTATTCTATAAATACTACAAGACGCAACATGTTTATTTGGTTCCCATAAATTAGAAAAATCTGTTTTCCAAAAGTTCTAAATTAGTGATTTAAAAACCAAAATGTTACACCTGACCACCTTTCCAAGCAATCTCAGAGAGCAGCCTAGCTTCTCTCTCACCCGTGAGAAGTGTGCTTTTTAAGGATACATGATTTATAAAACAAACAGTGTGGTTTTTAACTAGAGTACACTTGCTTAAATACACAAGTGGACCTGTTAAAGTCATGTTAAAGTTCAAGGTACTTCTGGAAAAAAGGCAGATAGTTAGTTATTTTAACTCTGCATTCTTACATAGCATAGCGATTATTATAGACCTTAATTTCCTCTCATCATTCACCTGTCATACGGAGAGGTCAATAAATAAGAAGTTATCTGGTCCAGTTTACCTACAAGAGAAAAAATACTAAAAGAAAAAGTTACCTATAAAATTACTTGTTTAACCCTGATAACATCTGAGTTGCCATGCCCAGTTTGTAACTGCGAAAAAAGCAAACAATATTCATCTTGCTATTAATAAATGCCCCATTTTCGATAACTTTTTGGATTATGCCTATCAAGTCACATATTCTTGGGGCAAAAGAGCTGGCCAGGAGGTGCAATGATAGCAGTAACACAGTATAAATCTGGGTTCAAAAAAAAGGAACATTCCAGATCCAGAAGCAAAGGAATCTGGACACTTGGAGGAGGCAGTGCCCAGTTGTTATTTGGGCTCTTATGTCGTGAAGACTATACCCAGCCTAAGATATAGTTACATACCATGTAAGTAAGACAGAATTCTGTTGTGCTAGTGTACAGACTTCAGGAAAAAGCCTTACACAAAAACAATTGCCTCCTTTGTTTAGAGTAGAAGATAAAATAGCTTACTAACTGATGTAACGAGTAATGGATGTCACTATGACACAAAACTTGCCATGATTTGTGTGTTCAGCTACAAGGTGCAGTATTTCTTATGACTAACTCAAAGCACAGCGCATCCAACTGTGATTTGGAATTCCATCTTGAGCAGCACGCACTATGACTTTGACAGAAGTCTGTATGATTGTAACAAAGTCATCCATCCTCTCTTGAAACGTGAATAAAATCCATGGGGTAATCAGGCACAGGCGGCATGTAACAGGTTTGTCTTCCTTTGTATTCCTTGGTTTTGCTTCTGAGGACATGCACTTGGCTCCAGAGTAAATCCGTTTTCTGTTACAAGAGAACACAGCTGTTCTTCTCTTTTTCTCTCTCTTTCTCTCGAGGCTCTTTGCGTTTGCGTTCGTTACTCCCAGATTGTCTTCCACTCGCAGGAGAAGCAGCACCTTGCACCTGCTATGTAGGAAAAATAACAGCCTGAATAAAACAAACATTGTAGATGCAGCCTGAAGTATTACTCTACACTCAAGTTCACAAACAGAAGTTTCACTGTTATGCAAACAGCAGAATTCAGGTAAATATAAATACTCCAGAACTGCCACAAAACTTCTTACTTCTAAAATCCAAAGTCCGCCAAAAATATATTTCAAGTTCTGTGTGTCCCTCCTATTGTGCCAACATATTCAGACCAGTTGTCTCAATAATAACATTTGTCTTCAATCATTTTCTGCCACTTCTGTATGACTGTGCTGGAATTTTTTCCTGGTTTCTCTTATAAGAACATAATCCACATTGCAGACATTACCAAGTGGAAGGGTCGTTTTTGACAGCTAGATATGGCAAAGGAGCAGCTTTTTGTGACTAGAAACTAGTTAAGAACTTGGCAAGGTTTGGAATACAAAGGCAACATAGGTTTTGTTAATTCATAGAATCACAGGATCATTTTGGTTGGAAGAGACCCTCAGGATCACTGAGGCCAACCATAACCTAACCTAACTCTAGCACTAAACCATGTCCCTAAGAACCTCGTCTAAGCACCTTTTACCATCCATTGCAGCTGTTACCCATTCATAGCTGCAAATGAGCACGCTGTTCAGTCCTGTTAAGCATGTTCTTCAGTTCTTTCTGCCTTTTTGCAGCCAGCAGTAGTGAACCTTTGTCTTGGAAGTAGCTACTGTTGATTCCAATTAAGGCAATAAGCAGCAGAAATAACCCAACTTTTAATTGTCAAAATTCTTGTTTCATGCTTCACAAGCTGTGCTGGGATCACTTTTCTTCATAGTAGTTAGAGTCCTTTGTTTTTAGGAGCTAGCACAGTCTTTTGGGGGGGGCAGGAGGGGGTACTATGAGAATAATGTGATAACGCACTGAACTTCCCATGGGAAACAGTTACATCTTCCCTGGGACCGAGTTAATTTTTTGTTTCCAGTAGCTGGGCTGTGCTTTGGAGCCGGTATGAAAAGAACGTGAGAACTCGGTGACGTTCGGGCTGTTCTTGAGGAGACCGAGGACTTGTTCAGCTTCCCAGCGGCAGGAGGGAGCACGCGGGAGAGCAGCGGGACGGGCCCAGGCTGCCAGGGAGCGGATCCCCAGCCGCCCCTGCTCCGGGCCAGCCCGCCGGCTCCCCCGGGCCAGCCTTGGGCCTTCCTGCTGCCTCTGCTCCTTGGGACCAGGGTGCGCTCTTTTCCAGGACTGGCTGTTTGACCCTATGGTGTTCAAGCGCGAACTGCTGTCTGGATCTCTGCTCTTCTGGGATCGGCTGTACGGGACTGATGTTCACCACCAACTGCATTACGTCTCACTTATATATATATACACATTATTGTCATTATTATTTTATCTTCCTTTACTGTAACAATAAATTGTTCTTATTTCAACCCTTCTCTTTTGATTCTCTCCCCCACCCCGCTTGGCGTGGGGGCTGAGAGAGCAGCTGTGTGGTCCTGGTTGCTGGCTTGGGGTTAAGCCACACACAAGCGGATCAGTTAATGGCTCTGAATTGCTTCAGGCCAAAGATACAGTCTTCATGCAGATTATTTTGTACATATTTGTAAATAAAAGCAGTTTTTAAAGTCTCCAGTGGTTAAGAACTCCCTGAATCCAGAACGGTAACTTAAACGTTGCCTTTCACACACAAGATTTAGTTATATGGCAATTTTGTGTATACATGCACAGGAAGCACATTTTCCAAGCATTTTGAATGCAACTGCTTAATGGGGATGGGGAGGGGACAGCAAGATATACTGGGAAAAACTGTTAATTTCCTCATTTGAAACAGGACTGAATGGACTCACATGATATCACAGACTGAAACACCTGAAAACATAAAGCAAACTTCTGCAAGACAAAACAAAGACAAAACTTTGACTACTATCAAAAAGCTCTTATTTGAATTCTGTTTTGCAAGTAATGTAAAATATTAGCTAATGCAATCTTTGTAACCTTATGTATTAACTCATTCCATCATTCCAACTTAAACAGTATGAACGAAACCCTAATTTTGAAGGTTAGGCCTGCTTTAAAGTATTAAAGTGGCAGCAACCGGCACATCTGCATACATACTCTGACAAATATAGTGTATTTCTTAAGACTCCTATATTGATCTTGTCACTTGCTGTACAGAATGTAAATGTCAGTCCTACCAGTCTGAAACATTGACAAATGTAGCTGTGTCTATGTAACTATTAAGTTAATACTCTCTAAAACTCATGATCATACTATGTGATAATGCTTTCTTACCTGGACCTGAGCAGCTGCTTGTTCTTGTTCCTGATAGTACTGAGAAGCTCTTCTGTCCTCCTCTTCCTGGAGCTTCTTCGCCAGCTCCAGATCACTGATTCCTTCAGGGATCTGTTCCCAGTTAATATCTTGATTTTGCTGCTCTTGTTGTAGAGACAATGCCATCAGATAATCCTAAACAATAAACTTGTTTGTTAATGCTCTTGCACATACAAAGTAGCCAAGTCACATTAAGTGAATTTCTCAGCATGTGGAGCTATGCAGTACTGTCCCTTTTCCCCCAGCCTCAAATACATTTACCTCACAGAAAGCAAATACATTTACTCACAGAAAGCAGGAATTTGTTTCAGAACCTGTTCATAACCTGAACTGCAGAAAGGCTGAAAAGAGCTACTTTGCGTTTCTCCTTGCACAGTGCTTATGTCACAGCACAAACCCACAAAAGCTAATTTTCAAACAACTTGCTTTCAGGTTTAAATTCCATCACTCAGGCAGCAGCAAGAGTGTCAGCTCATACCAGTTCTAGGTAGAAGATTTTGAAGCTGTCTCTTTGTAATTTGCTATTTCTAATTAACACTCTGATTTACACTTGGTAGAATATCTGTCCCCACTGTACTGAACAGTGTGAAGAGTACATCAATAAGGAACTAACGACTAGACAGATGAGAAAATAATCGAAGGGCAGTTTCAGAAATAACCAGAGAACAACTCAAGACATTACCAGCCCTCTTACCTCTGCCCGATTCTTTATTCTTCAAACAATACACTGCTTGAATTTATTAAATAGCATGTGCTTATTCATTTTTCTCTCCAGTATTTAAAAACATTAATGATAATTATTATAAACTTATTTTGCTTGTTCAGAATGTAAGATTTCTTGCTAGGTGCTTATGCATTAACTGGTATAAGCAAGTCCTGTCTCAGACATGACTTCTGGAAACCATTACATGTAGCTAAGAATAACAAATAACCACCATTACACACAATCTGCTATGGCTTTTGTCTTAACATTCAGCAAAGTGGGCATCAGAAGACAAAGTTCACCTATGAAAATATTTCCATATACAAGGTGTGACACTTTACCTGAGTAAGTTCTTTGCAGAAGTAGATTCTGAGAGATTAAAATTGGATTTTCCAAACTATTCAAGATTGGTCCTACTCTTCCTCCCTTGAAATCATGCTAATACTTCAAAGTAGCACTTTTGAGAACCCCAACCAAAGTAGCTAAAGAATTTTTTATAGTCCTATATATGCATAGGTACACATATATAGACATCTGCGTAAGTATATATATATGACTAAAAATAAGTAGCAATTGTTATATATAGTCACAAGCAAACAGAAAAATAGAACAGAGAGGCAGAAATGCAGTACTTGATCTATTTGATCCTGCTGCCCTCTGTAGACAGTTTCAGGGTCTGATGGAGGCCGCAGGTGGAATTCAGAATCACAGAAATTTCCATCACCGTCCACATTGTGTAAGCTTTCCCAAACAACCTTCTCTTCTGTAAGAAAGCCCTGGTCTGTCACCAGCAGGTAAAGCTGACCCTATGCAGAAGAATAAAGAAAACCTGTAAAACTAAAAGAATTTCGTTTAATCTGATGTAATTAGCAGAAATGATCAGCTAATACAACTGTTGCATTCCAGTAAAACATTAATTCAGATATTTTTAGCAAGTTTAACATTTAAATGAATCAGTATACAGCATTAAAACACCAGATCCTAGTATTCATTGCTAAATTATAGCCACACTTAATTTCTGTATCCCATCTTGTAATTTTTCATTATTAATGAAAGTCCATATTGACTAAAAATTAATATAAACCATTAATATATACCTTGATAACTCATGGGAAACACACCAAAGAAGTATATGTCAAGAGTGCCAATGTAAATTTTAAATCCCAGGACAAATCACATTAAATTCCAAAGGCAAGATCTGGAGACAAAGGTGATCTTTCCAAATAATCCAAGAGGCATTACCTCAAAACAACTGCATCTCAGACTTCGTTTTACAATGGGTTTCGACAGAATTTGAGGTTGATTTCAATTTTTAAAAATGAATTTAATATTCTTGCTATCACTTGTCACCAATAACTGCTTTTGCTGGACTGTAGCCTCCTTACAGTTCCACAAGGCCAAATTTCTTGACTGCAAACTCTGAAATTATAAAATGGGCTGGTCTGGCAGTGAAAGAGACCATACTAACAAGTCCGGAAGGCAAGGAACAGGAAGGACGACAAGCAAGGTTAGGCTGGAGGAATGGGAGAGGAGCTGAAATCAAAAGGAAATGATAAAAGCAGATCTCAAGTAAAGGGACGTGGTGCTGCATGTTCGAGGGAGAGCAAAGCAGCACAAAAGTCCATGTTTAAATTTCAATTTAAATTCTATTTTAATCTTATCCTACCCTTTTTATAATGTTTTTTAGAATTATACTCCTAAGCAAGAATGGCCATACAGCACACTCAGACTGCAGCTTCCATTGATATTACTGAATGTACCAGATCAAGATATTCAACACAAATCTTGTTGACGTTTTTAGCTGTAAAAAAACAACCAACAACAAACCAACCAACCAAACCACGAAGCCTTTTACTGTGGACATCCACAGAACCCTTCTATTTGTATCAGAGCAGACACAGGGTTCTCGAAGATCGCCATGCTAAAGATGTGCCAAACTGTGCCAAAACACAAGGGGCAGTTCCTGTGCTAATGAGTCCATAGACCGAACAAGCAAAAACTGAAAACCCTATTCAACAAGTCCAAACTAGCTCACTGATTTCTTTCAAGTCATTAAAATGCTGTCTATAAGAGATGCTGAAATTAAAATCCGATCTCTTGAATCCTACTAAGTTTGCAGCCATCCCTTCTGCAGCTGGTAGCTCATACAACATACCAAGAACACTATTTGAAGATTCACAGGCAGCAATTTCTCAAATACCACAAGATGCGCTTATACAGAAGGCCAAAACGAACAGATAAAAAACCCACAGAGGACACTACTGTATGTTCAAGCGTTGGAACGGCTGTTCCCCCAGCACAGGTGGGTTACAGACATAAGCACAACTGCGAGAAGCAAGTCTAGTCACATAACATGATCCAAGGTGTCATCTTTCCCTCAGAAACCTGCCTAAGGACTGAATGCTACTCCTGATGCTTAAAAATCACCCAAAGGAAGTTAAAAGAAATAATTTCATAACATTTCCAATTTGCACAGAATACCTACTTCACAGCATCTCATAGATCAGAAGTCTTTAAAAAGATGTAAAAAAAAAAAGAATCACAGGATCTCTAAGGTAAGTGTATTTAAACCTTTGAAATTTTGACCAGTACATTGATTAAAACAAAACCTAAAAAGAAAAAGGAAGGAGTGTCAAGTTTTCCTCTATTATGCTATACATTTTGAATGACTTTCTAAACAGCTCCCAAAGAATGTAGCTTAATAATAATGTTAATGATTTAATAATCTCCCAACTACTGTGAGCTGAACTTTTCACACACAAATATGGAAATATATTGCTACCTTTCTGGGATTAGAATCTAATATCTGTCATTCCAAAACATTTTAAAGCTAACGCTTGTTTGAATAGAGGACTGTTTCAATCTCGAATAAAATTCATATTCTTCCTTCCTGGTTTTAGGAGTTCATCAGTTCAACTATACCTAAACACCTATTTTTAAAATGTTGTCTTAGAGTAAATAAATGCACCATTTAAATACAGCTCCCTAATGAAAAGTAATAAACTGCGTTACGTATCACCACATCACCTAAACAATACCATCCCAATTCCAATGCCAATTCTGTATTTTAAAATCACGCTGCTTCACTTAAATAAAACCCAATAAAGGAACAACCACAGGCTCCTCAGCACCTGCAAAGAGAGAGAGTTCCCTTTCACTTCACTGGAACGAAAGAACAATGGGAAAAAACAGACCAGAGATCCAAAGTCACCTTTCCCTTTTTGTTTTATATCAAATCCTCTTCTCTCTATTTCACATTGGTATAATTTTATAGAATTTATAAAACAAAACAAAACACAGATTCCCAAGGGCCCTCATAATATTGCTAACATTCATGTAATTTTTGGTAATAATTGGACAACTTCCAGTTTCATATATAAAACGAGTCAGCTCTTTTTGTATTAGGTGCAATGGCGCTACTCATCCCTGAAAAAGATCTGTCTTCCTCGAACTTTAACCGTTTTGTTCCTTCCAGTTGCAACCAGCAAACTGAGGCCACATGACAGACTGGTTTTCCAGGCAGTGTTGTAATGCCGTGCACGTTCTCTTCCCAGTCTCCTCGAGGCTCACAGGCCAAATTCACTGGCACACTCAAATTCCACCGAAGGGATCTGTGATACGAGAAAATCTGTCCATCGTACGACCTTCATGCTGCCTCTCAATTTGCGCTGCACTAAGAACCAACACGCCCGGTGCCAGGAAGGAGCCACCGTTCTCCAGCCCGTACCAGATCACGAGCATCGGCCGAGCAGTTTTACAGCACATTTGTAGCCTACCTTCTGCGCTTCAGCTCCACACAGCGCAACACGCAGGGACGAAAGGGGAAAGATGGACCAGAGGGACAGAATCAGTAGGAATTAAACTAATAAAATTAAAGCTAAAACAGGACGATGAGCACACTAAGGTCATGCAGTTCAGCTAATGACTGTACACACATACGCCTTTCAAGTACACCTTGCCAAGAATGATACCACACTTTATAAAATAAATGGGTTCCTAACTTCCTAAGATCTTAACTGGGCATTTCTAAAGTACTACCAGCTTATCTTTTGTTTTCAATGGTTAGGATTTTTTTGGTTTTGTTGGTTTTTTTTTTTTTTTTTAAATACACTGTCTCATGGGTTAACACTGCCCCCCAAAATGCTAGCACATAATATATAGCAATAATATCTACTAATAACTGTTGTTAATCAGGAATAAAACAATAAAAGAAAGTTTCAAGTGCATAACCGTTAAGAATAACTATTTATCCTAAGAATCAATATCTAGATATTGCAGACCAATGCCCAGATTTTATAGTTTCACACATAAAAAGCTTGAAATAAAGTCAATGATAAAAGCAAGGCTGTTCCCCTGAAGAACGATCTCAGTCTTCTTGTTTGCACGAAAAAACCTCTCTGAAATGCAAACAGATGTAGGATGCAGCGATGTTACTGGTTACAAGACCTCCTTTCTGGTTAGATCACTCCTTTCTGGTTAATTTAATGACCAGATTAAATAATTAAAATTAATGCTTTAACTACTTGTTCTGATGCCAATTACCAAGTTTACAGCAATTTAGAAAACTGAAAAGAAAATCAAACACCTGTCCAATAGCTTCATACAGTAAAGACAAACATTTTAAGCTTTATCATTTAAAGTCTATGTAAACATTCTCTTGGACTTCTGGATCAGACCCCTTGGGTTTTATGAAGGTGTTTTATGTTGATGCGAATGAGCACTATTATTTTGAGATGAGTCTAATGTATCTGAATGTTTTAGCCATTACAGAAAATTAAGATTTTTTTTTAAAAAAGTATACACAATTGGATCCAGAGTAACCCCCAGAATAAAAACTGTACACTTAATGAGAAATGGAAAAAAAAAACTTAAATATGTTTTCAAGAAGTTATACACATCGCCTCTACTATGCCAAACTCAGACATCATCTTCAACGCCCAAGGAAAAAGTGCAATTGTTGCTATGAAATATACTTTGTATTTGGATAAGAATCTGTGTTGAGTTCTGAAACAGAAACCCAACATTTATAAACTAGACAACATAACTGCAACACGCATACTTAAAAATCTAAACACGTGTCTTGTTACTTTTTGGTAAATAAAATAGGTTGCATTACAGTCACATCAGTGGGGAAAAACATTCCAACTGAACTAAGTTATTCTTACCAAACTGATCCCCTCTTTACAGTCCTGTTTTTCCTTGATCTAGGGAATTATCATTTCATGTATTTATTATCTGTGTAATGAAAAGCAAAGGCAAAAAAAAAAAATCACATCTTTAACTGCTGAAAATACTTTCTGTACAATCACACCAGCCAAGACTATTAATATGCAATTAAAGGGATCGGAAGCAGAATAAATGTCTACTTGGGCAAACAGACAAATAATAGTAAAAGATATTAAGTATCTAATAACTGAATTGCCATTATTATCTAGCACTGACCATACTTCAACAGACTTTTCTCCAAAATCCAGCTACCGCTGACTACTGCTCAAACTGCGAAGTAGAAGAAAGTCCATTAAAAATCTGCAGAGCTAGTACCAACCCTAGGAAAAGGAAAGAGTGAAGCAGCTGAAAAATCTCAGCCGTGTGACAACAATGCGTTTGGCACTCACAGGAGTATCCTGGAGGTCCAGAGATTTTTGGATAGCTAATCTTGGCTGAAAGCCCAAGGCAAGCCTATTTCTAACTCCATTGATACAGAAGAATTCCTAGTTGTATTGCTATTGCAGACAGCTACGTAGTTTAGAAACAGACAGAAAGGTTACTGCTGACTTTTAAAAATAAATAGTTTCTACCTTTATTAAACGAGTTTCTTGGCAACTCAAATTAGAAATCCAAGGCAAAACAACACCGTTGAAAAGTGACAACCCCAGGAACTAAAAGCCTGTAGGTAACATGGCAATTGAACACTCGCTGCATGTGAGGTCCACATAATGACTATGAAACACAAGAATTACGGCCCATATTCCAAAACTTAGCATTTCAGAAGTCTAAGGCTTCTCAAAAAGGACAAGATTAAAACCACAGTGACTTAGAAGCAGTAAAGCTTAAATACACAGCCAACTAATACTATTCTTCAAATATTTTAACCCAATATTTCTTCAGACTTGGATTTAGTTCCTACACTTAAAATTCAGACACAGATTTTTACTCACTGCCTTAACCTATTCTGTATTGTTAATATTGGTTACGACATTTAACTCACAGAGGTGTTGCATTTCATTTCTTTAGGGAAAAAGGATCTCAACCAAGAAGTACAAGTTTACAAGTATGAAGTTGGTAAAGCGCTGACAAACACACACCAGGTTTTGGCCTTTAAATAAGGGGCTGCAGAAGACCACAAGCAGTCTACATCCTACAAACAAAATTCTGTATTGATAATTCAGAAGGTCAAATTGATACTCATTAACTGTATTTAACATAAAAAATATTTTATGTTTTAAAAGTTTTAATTATAGCACAAAACTGAAAGATTTCCAGGAGGATTTAAGTATTTTATCTGGAATATCCTTTAAAGAAAGTTAAAAAGGTTTCCTGCACCATTTGTACCCAGAAAGTACATCTGCACTTCTTAGTATTTTCTTTTTAAAACCAAATTGTTTCGAGGTTGTTGCCCGCACCGCGCCCCGTAATGAAAGCAACCATGAAACAATGTACAAGTTTACATGACAAACCACTACCAACTATTTCAAGAGCTAAATGGAGACAAGCAAAACTATACCTCTTGACATTGTGACATAAACTAGGTTCATCAGGAAGGGTAACAATTGTAGTTTTAACCATGAACACATATATTTTATAACTTTTTTCTAAACGGAAGATGGAGAAAGATCCTTTCACTGGTACTACTTTAAGAGAACATCATTGTACATAGATCTAGAACAAATCTTAGATGTGCTCTACAAAGCTATCAGGAAACCAAATGTGCTACCTATTTGCAGAGTTGATCATTATTTATCAGGACTATTCAGAGCTTCAGCTCAGCTCATGGATAGTTACTCAAACTCTCAAAGATAAGCATTGACAGTCAAGATTAACAGAGGAAGAAAAAAGGACTAGCACTGCCAAAGGGAAACTTAGTGTAATTCACATGAAGTAAATGACACTACCATATAACAGATGGCAAAAACAGTGCTTCCTTAACATTTTTGTATGTGATACATGCCCCTTTTTTCTATTACCACTATGCATAAATGCAAGTGTAAATGAAATTAGTTTTATTAAATAACAGATAACCAAATCATAATTTCAAGAGTTCTATACAAAGGTAAAAACTCACATGTTTGAGAGAAATGTCTAAGCATGATTTGACATTGCAAGCCAATGAAAAATTTACTTCAATATATTAGCATTTATCACTGAAGAGAAGGGAATGATTACATCTTAGGAGACAATCTGGCCATGCCCCTTTCTACCTAAGTCAGATACGTAAAAACACACTGTCATCTTAGTAAAGGCAAAACTGTGTCAGAACGAAGACGCTTTGTGGTTGTAAACTTGCCAAGCCAGATTCTCTGTTCCACAGAGGAAGGAGTCTCAGAAGCATTAACCAAGTTGTCACTTGCTTTTCGTACCCTGAAGTAAATACTTCTTCCACAGTTCTCACCATTTTGCTTCCCTAGTTTCAGATTTTAAGAAATAATCTCTTCCCTAACAAAGGGAACCTCATCTCAACTTCTCCAAATGTTTGGTTTTTTGTACACCATCACAGAGCTACCCATCTAGTGACCCAAGCATAAAGCAAAGTTTAATATTCTTAGAAACAAGTAACTAAATAAAATCATTAACCTTATCATTTAATCACAAACTGCAAGTCAATTTAAACCATGAAAGAAATGTGTGTCACTATACATAACCACAAAGGGAGTTAACACAAGGAGCAAACTGAACCTAAAGGGAAGAGCTACAAGAGCACTTATAGTGATAACGGATCCTAATATCTAAAACACCATAATAAATAATTCACAAATAACACTTGTTACAGATCTTACATTCACCATAAGCCACACTTACATATAACAACAAACTGGAATTTGTATTTCAAAACAGGGGAAAAACAAAACTTGCTTTGAAATGAGAATGCAAACAACAGTCAAGATAAAAATGTTGAATATACCTTGTATTTGGTCATGGTGCTAAAATGGTTGTTCCTGAAGAACACACAAAGTTCTCCCTCCTGGACAGCTGAAGTCAACTCACACAGTCCATGGTACGTCAACTGCGTAGCT
Organism: Pampusana beccarii; assembly: GCA_013399365.1. Taxonomy (NCBI): domain Eukaryota; kingdom Metazoa; phylum Chordata; class Aves; order Columbiformes; family Columbidae; genus Pampusana; species Pampusana beccarii. The sequence continues at coordinate 354,386 of VWYH01008204.1, read as the reverse complement.
GTGTTATTTAGAAATTGCTCAGCTACAAATCCTACAAAAGCAATACACAGTTATATGTATCTATTATATACCTTCTAATACAGAAAATCTTGTTACAATGTTAATATTTTTCCTACCTTCTCCCTACCAAGATGCCCCCTTATTACCACAAATCTAAGGGAACACAGTAAGAGGGCAAAACAAGTTAAAAGTTCTAAACCCTCAGCGTTATAGATAACCCTACCATGTTCGGAAATGCTATAGTCGCTTCTAACAGTACTGATTTTTTCCTTGTCATCCTGTAGTATATAACTCACATTCTAATTATAGTAGATAACATATAGCCAAGTAGAAATCTGAATGCTGCCATAACACCTTTTCATTAAAGGAAGTTCTCTCCAGCTTTTTAAAAAGTGTATTTAACGGACCAAGAGAACGAGGCTGATCCCTGGTGTGGAAATCGCGTCAGAGAAGTTCAGAAGACAAGCACAGCGCTGGCTGCCTGCCCAGGCAAAGGGGTGCAGCAGACAGAACGCAGCTCCTCACACCTGTATCGCTACATGTTGAGACCCACATACAAAATACGTAACTAAGATCTGGCAGGGAAGATACTTTGATAAAGCACAGAAAACATTTACGCACCTTCACTAACGAGTTCACTGTTGTCTGACTGTTTACAAGAAATTATCTTCTCCACTAGCTGATTGTAACTGCAGTTACCAACTGCTTTTACTATGTCAGCAACCTGGAGCAGGAAGGAAGAGCACACAGAACAGAGAACTTAACCTTTGCGAAGAACAAAACACAACTGCAAACCTATGGCACTTATTCATAAGAAAATAAGAAGAGGTTCAAAGAGAGGACGTTATCAACCTAAAAATAGTAGGCCAAAAAGTTTTAGCCCACACTGTTACACATTTTGTGGTCTTGGATCCCATTTTAAATCCCTAAGCTAACGCTTAACATCAGCTGTTGCTGAAGTGGACAGAGGAGAGAATGGGGCATCAGTAGACTCAGGGGGGCCGGGGGGAGTCCAAGGGGATAAGCGAACAGCAACTTTCACCAACAAGGCATGAAAAGAAAAAACAAACCTAAGGCACGACTATTCCAGCCAAACTCAACAGTTTCTCTTTAAGTAAACAGTACTAGTTTACTGTTTATTAAATAATGTCATTAAAAATAAATTATATCTTTGTTAAAGATGTAGTTCTCTCTAACTGCTTCTATAATAACACCTTCAGTTCTCAAAAGCTGTGACTAGTAAATCAGAATTAAAGGAGGAAAGCAACCTTGCATTCCTTCCAAGTGCTCCCTAACAAGCTTTCAGAAACAATGACTGGGACACCGTATCTGGCAACTTCTACCTTCCTCAGAACAGCAATTCTTATTTACATGGTCATAAATTCAGCACAGAAGGTTTTGAAAGTTGGCTTGACTATAGACATAGTCTCTGTAAAGCTACCACACTAAAAACCATCACAGCCTGTATTCACTCCTCTCTGAGGAAAATCCAACTTTTCTGACTACATTTTAAAAATCCATTATTATTATTTACTCCAGTTAAAATTCTGAAGCATCCTCCCTCCCCCCAATAAAATTCAAAATAACTTATATAATGTCTGAATTATTGAAAAAAATAAGTTACCTGAGGGTCCACTAACCATCCATGGTACAAAGGGATATCAAGAAGATCAAACACTATGCATTCAGGCGTGTATTCAAATACTCGTACACCTGTAAACTTCACATTGACATCCAGACCTGTCTGTAACTTATGCAGAATTGCCATTGCATCACTCATATTCTGAAAGCAGCAAAAACCAAAAAAAACACAGATGACCAAACAGAGCTTTGTATACTTGGTGGTTACTCCTGTAACACTTCATCATTTAGTAGTAATCAATCCAACATTAGAAAATAAATTAGAAAAAAACTACAAAAGCAGAAATTAGCTAAACAGCTGTTTCAATGCATATTCAAATTAATCATTCTCATTGTGCCAGAAGAGATCTGCAAAATAAGTCTCCCTCCGATCAGCTGTATCTGATTGTTTCTTCTTCTACAATCCTAAGATGCTTTTAGGCAGTGCCTATTTCTTTTAGCTCCATTTCCCACAGCCACAAGCCAGATGTTTGCAAGAAGAACTGGATTATAAAGGGATCTCTAAGGGACTCTCTTGAGGTTTCTTCTCCCCTCTTAAGTCCTGCCCTATGAGTCAGGCTGAAGTACTTGCCACCACATAACGAATGAACAAAGCAAACAGATCTAACACAGTTCTACTTGCCAACTCTAATTTGAGGGTTCAGTACTTAAAGCGGTGAACAGCAACGAAGAATCTGGGTTTCTTTGGTTCACAAGAAAAGTTTTGCAACCTTATTTCGGGGGTACCTTTAAATGGCCTGTAGATTGTACTGTGGAAACAAGGCATGAAAGAAGCACTTCTCATAGTAGCGATCCCAATGGAATCTTAAGGGGAATTATCAACTTACGAAGATCCAATCACACAAAGTAAAGATGAGACAAGGAAAAAGTGCTTTGTGAGACAGTTCTCCTGAAATAACATGCAGGAAAACTAATTTTCCATCAAGCGGGAGGAGTCCACAAAAGGTATCATCAGAAAGTAAGTGCAGTATTTGCAAAAGATTCAGGGAAACCGAAATGTCTTTTTTTTTGGCAGGGGGGAGTGGTGGTGAGTTTGGTTTTCATTTTGTTTTGTTGTTTTTGTTTGTTTTCCTCATTTTTGCAATACTCTGTTGCTTAAGTGGAACTCACTCAGGATTGCAACAATGAGGAAAAAAAGCATTACAAAACCCAGAAATACAGATTAGAACAGAGATGGAGACAGAAGAGATTCACAGACTAAGAGCACTGACTGTTACAGACAGTTGTCTCTGTGTTGTCTTCTTTTAAGGATAAGACAGTTAATAGCAAGAACCACAATTAATTGAACCAATAAGGAAAGGCAAAAAACTGAGAATATAGACTACTGCCTATAAAGGATGAATAATGAGAAAACTATTAAAGAGCTAAGTAGGCTAACAAGGCCTAAGGGGGGTACATAGTGATGAGTTATTTTACCCAATTAAAAGCACCTGATGAAATGCAGGAAATTTACTAATAAATGGACCTGTTAAACAATAACATAACCAATACAATAACTTGAACATTCATGTGACGGAGCCCAGCTGCCCTGGAGATGGCTGAACACCTGCCTGCCCATGGAAGTGTTGAAAGAATCCCTTGATTTGCTTTACTTATTAAACTGTCTTTATCTCAGCGCACAAGTTTTCCCACTTTTACTCTTCCGAGTCTCTCCTCCACCGCACCGGGAGGAGTGAGTGAGTGGCTGCGTGGTACGCAGTTGGCAGCTGGGGTTAAACCACAACAGTGGGAAAAAAAGTTCCTTCAGACATAAGCAACAGTATTTTAGGAGCAGTTCCTTACCTGCTCATAATTTAGACGCTGAATTTCAGATATCTCTTTAGGTTTTGCATCAAGAATATAGTCTCCTAAAAAAAAGTGGAAAAAAATTAAGTTTATTTCACAAAGCGTCAACACTTCTATGAACACTTCTGACTGAAGCTATCTGATCATAAATATTACCACTGAACTTTTCTATCAAAGTATGAGCACATTTTGTTTTGTAGCCTGAGTTATAATTATGGACTAAAATAGGAGTATAAAAAACACAGTAAGATCATATTAAAAAAACAAAAAGCAAATGGCCAGTGTTGCTAGTAAAGCAGCATTTCATAATCTCTTGGGGTATCATACCAAGCTCTTAATTATTCAGAAGTTTACCTCCCACTGTGCCTCAACTTAAAAATACAAAAAGGTCAAACTGTTCACAATAAGATACATAATTGCATAACACAATTTTAAAATGCAACCACTTATCCTGACTGATACTATGAATATTCTGGCAAACATTTCCACACACCAACAATTCTGAAATGCTTGTGTTCCAGCTATGTCTACAACACAAAGGCAATTAATCAGTTAATCAACATACTGGGGTTCAGTTCAAGATTTACAACATTTTTGTGACTACTATCCATAAGCTGCCTCTCCAAAATTTTTCAGATTTTTACTTCAATGCTTTCCATATTTATTCCCTTGTTCCACTCCTAAAGAAAGAAAGAAAAGTTTCTACTCAAAGAAAAATACCAATTCAGGTTTCCTAGTTTATAATCTTTTAAGTTAAGATTGTTCAAATGGTTGAAAGGCTTTTCTTTTTTCATTTTTTTAAGCTGCAGAAGAACCACTTGGCAACTGCTAACCCTGTTGACTGAATAGAAACCTAACTAATTTGAGATGGTAATTTTGTTATTCAATTTAATAAGGTAATTCCAGAAGCTAATATATGCCTTCAAGAAAAAAACCACAAACATTTAGCCAACTGTGAGTATGCAGTGACTTCAGACAGTATTATTCTATCAATACAATTAGACAAAATGTTTAGACACAGACAGCGAGATATCTTAAGACTTATTTTTCTGAAATTATGTAATTAACTTTTTCTTCCACTGAAAGATTGAGTGGCATGCTTTTGAAAAGAACAAGCTACATTATTTGCAAGAAAAAAAAATAAAAAGAAATTATAGTAAGGCTTTTTTTCTCCTGCTTAAGAAAAAAACAAACCTAGTCTATTAAGCTCAAATGTTTTATACTCGTTAGGCTATGAAGGGAAAGAACTGTGGTACATGTAGCTCAAGTACTATCACAACTGCACTTTTAGCACCTGGATCATTGTGGGCTACTGAAGTACAGACTTGTCAGATGGAAACAGCTGCAGTTTTGCTAAACACTGAATCTGATAATGCAGTAGTGCCTGCAAATGAGGCCTAAATCACTGTGATTACTAAATTAATTTTTCCTGTTATTTTAATTGGGTTATACTACCAAGGATTAGTTACTACTGACAATTAAAGGCACAGTTGACTTACTACACTCTGTGAACTATAACAAAAACACATTGTAAGAGACACAAATAAGTATAAATCTACTGATGTGTTGGTGGACTAAGCCATACCAACTACATCACTAGACTAACCGCTTAGGAAAGCAGCACAGAAAACTTTTAAAAGCAGTTAAGGAAAAACATGAGTAACTGAATACCGTAAGTAGTTTTCTTGAAGCATGCATTCAAGTAAAGCAGAATAAAACAATAAGTAAATAAAACAGTCCTCCTGTACTACTCACTAATAAGTATAATATATAATTGAAAATTACTAACCTAAGTATTCCATCAGCTGTTCAGCTGTTATGATTTCCATCATTGGTGGCAGCTTAATCTGTGAAAGCAAAAGTATATGCTCTTTAAAACATGAAAACAATACGATTTAGAAAGTATCAATAAGTTATTTCTAGACAGAAGTCTTCTGATTACATTTGCCTCACCAATTTAGAAGAGCACTAGCATACTTGGACCAAGAACCTTCCCAGGACCTTCACTAAATAACAGCTACAAGAGGAGGTTAAAAAAGGCATTTTGGTTTTCAGAGCAACCGCACGCACACAGTGCTTTCTCTCACTCGCAGCTCTCTGTGTAGCGCTTCCTACTCCCACCAAAACACCTCGCCAGATCCCCCTCGACTTTCCAGGAGTTCTCACTGCTCGCTGCACCAGCTCAGCCAGGATGAACAGACTGGAAACTGCAGCCACACTTAGTTAAGAAAATTCACCTTTTTCAGAAGAGTCTTTGACTCCCTGCCTTCAGTATACCTCCTAACCAAGTTCTAACTCAAAGCTCCTGCATACAAGCAAGAGGTTGTAGAGAATCAGGTGCAGCAGCTGCCGGGGCGGGGAAGCCAGGGCTCCCGCAGGTAGGAGGAAATGACCTCCAGCCCCATCCCGCGCCCACATCTCCGGGCTTTGGTTTAAGTCCCACTCTTCAGCAGGGCTTAAAAAGAAAAAAAAAAAAGTTATATAGTCCTGCATAGAAGCTAACACTTCAAAAAACACTATGCATATGGAAACAGACCATGCAAATTTCTAATGGCTTATTATTTATAGGCTCAGAACATGTTGATCAATTCCCCTGAATTCAGCATTCCAGACAAAACACAACTAATACTCCCTGCAAATAGTTACCTCTTGCCTTGTGGGAACAGCTTCACCAACTTATCACACAACAGCCTGACAGTACGTGCTGCGGCGCGATAACCTCGCCCTCTCCCCCGGCCCAGGCCGCCTGTTCTGCACGGCACCGGCGCCGGCCCCGCCGCTCCCGGCAGGACGGGGCCAAGGCCGCTGCTGAGCGCTCAGCAGCCGCACACTCGCAGCTCACCCTGGGAGGCTGAGCCAGCTCATCTGAGCAATCTGTGCAAGTTCTGGCCATAAGGAGGTTTTAGCTCAGTGACAAGAAAAGGCAGATCACATGCGAGGAGCCAATGCCAGACCTCAGACCAGGCGCTACCACTGCAGATCCCGACAAATCAAATGGCTATCAGCAGGAACATGCTGTCCTCAGCGCCTCAAAGAAAAAGAGGCCATTTTTATGAGAACCTCAAACTAAACATTTCTAACTAGAAATTCTTTACCTCTTCTCTGCACCTCAGTTTGGATACATCTAAGCATAAATGGCTATATAACATTTACTTACATAATTGTTACAATCATCTAAAGAGGTAATTCATAGAGTTCTAAAAGTCACCAAAATGTCAATAGAACTAGGCACATAGGGAACACAGCTCCCAAAACCTTCCATTGGCTGAGAGGACTGTGACAGAAAAACACTTTTAAAGATGCTGCCACATACGCTACTGGGATTATTCTCCTACATAAAAAGCTGTAAAGGCAAGATATTCCATATGCACTCACTTCTCAAGACAATAGTAATATTATTTAGATTTCTATCACATTATGTTTTCCCTTAGGCTTATTTTATGGTCCCAAACAATGTTTTTTTCTGTTCCCTGGATGGTTCAGGTATGTAATTTCTACGCAGCGCGTTAAGGCGCACAGAGTTCTTCAGCTATATGACATAACATCCTACCTAAGAAACACAAAGCAGGATTACATGGCACCCTTATTAAGCTTTTAGCGTTTGATGATGGCCATGAAGTCCATCCTGAAAAAGGCTACCCCCACAAAATTACCGTTTAATGCAATGCCAGAAGATATTAGAAAGTGGTGCATGAACTACACCTAAGAAAGATCACAAAAAGTATTTAGAAAAGCAAGCTTTGCATTGCTAACCTTAACTGCATTGTGAGCCACAGGTCTGAGGAAAAACTGAGCAGTCTTCCTATTTAAACAAGCTGGAAGACAGTGTCCTATGCTACTCCACATCGAGACAACCCATGCTTGTACATACATTTTCAAATGTTTGTTTCAATACTCCTACTTTCATTTCCATCACAGAAGCCTAAACAGTTACCACATTGTTTTGCTCAAAAGTTACTTTTTCAAGTTTGTATCATACTGCTTTTGTTTTCTTTTTATTCAGAAGAACATTTCTATATCTCTCTGTAAGCGGAACTCCTCGGCTCTATCGCCTAAACGCTAAACTGCAAGTTAAGCCTATACAGGCAGTCTACAAAAACACTTCAAAAGAAAAGCAATTTCTTAATTGTAACATTTAAAAGTACAGCTTCTACAACCTGCCACCTTAAAGCTATATGTCCAGACTCCTTTGAAAGTAGTAGATAGTAGAGAGGTAGAAGTTTTATCACAAGTTTAATTCCAAAACCTGGTACTATCAAAAAGGAATTTGAAGAGTCCCAACAGGTGCTACTATTTCAGAATTTCCAAAAGCCAAAGTGCTGCCAAACCGGCATCTCACAGGTGAGAATGTACACTCTAAAAGAATCGATTTTTTAAAGTAGTCTTTATAACTGTATCCCTAAATACAGGTCTTAACTCCAATATCAGAAATACCTCCAAAAGGCATAATAAAAAATGAATAATGACTACAAACAGAGAATATCGTTCCGTTAATGAAGAAGATTTTCATAACCACTACAAAGAGACACTTTGAGTGCACGCTTACCTAAGGTACAGCACATCTTAAGTCTTCTTGTTATTGCAGTCATTTAAGCAAATTAACAAACTACCTACAGTCTCTCTTTACTCAGAGAGGGCTATCTCAACAAAGAAGTTGTTATGAATGAGGGCAACTGGAACATAGAAACAGAAGGTCACAAAAATGTTAGTATAGTTAAAACAATAAAACAATATTCTAGCGGAGGGGGTAAGAAGTTTGCATCTTGAGCAGCTGAAATACCTGAAAAGGTGAGTTCTCCTCCATATATCCAAATGTTAATCTGAGTTTTTATGCATAAACTTTTCCGTGGTTGTTGCCCACATACCCTCTCTAAAGGCTTCCCACTTATTACTAGGCAGTAAATAAAGATTTTGGTTCTAAGCAAATTGATTATGTGCCATTTCTCATAAACAATCGTGTGAATTCAACTTTCACTTCTGCACAAGCACAGCTGATACACAGTATTTGATCTCAAGGTTATCACTCCCGTTCTGGAATAACAGAAGCATGTAATTGGCCACACAAAGGGAAGTGTTCAAGGAAACCTGACAACTAGTGTTGTAACTACTGTTCCTCAGCTTTAAGTACTTGCATGTATTCTCTGAAGTTATTTGAGACCATACCTACCTACAGATGACCAAAATTCTCAACCTTGTCAAGACAGAGTTCTGAGAAAGAAAATTGGTGGCCAATAACAGGGAAGAGAGACCAAACCTTAACTGTTCACCTTCTTATTCTCTGTTGTGATTTTATTTCCCCTCCTTACTCCATTTTTTTTTCCCTGCCACATAGCTTCTTTTCACCCAACATAAACTCTAGTATTCTTCCTCTGCTTTCACATGTTTTCATTTCTTGGTCTGCTTCCTTGTTGCCAAATTATAGTTACCTGACCCAATCTCGTGTTCATCTTGGGTCAGGAGAAGGCTCAGGATGTGGATGTCCATCCTCAGCCACGGCACGTAGCCAGCTACTGTCAACGGTGTGCAAGATGAGCTGCCAATAAGCCTGCCATGACAAACGATGCCAACATGGTTCTCGAGTACAAACTGAGAAAAAGAAAGGCTAATTTGGAGAGGCACTGATTAGGAAAACAAATTATAAGCAACCAGCTAACAGGAAAACCCTCAAACATATAAATAATAAGTCCCATGATGGTAGTTTCACCAATTTAGCTGCTTGTCTGCAACTCATGTAAATTCTGCTGAAGTTTTACACAGAAAGAATTACAGAAAACCCATACTGTAATCCTAGCAATAAGAAATGGTAGGGCATTCCCAGAAGGCGTTCTGATTTTCAACTATTTATAAAACTGGATATCACCTTAGTTCTCACTAATGTAATATCTGATCAAAGCAGAATGCCAGTTAAAATTCTGGATGGAGGACAGCAGAAGAAAGCAATCATATTTAAGGTGCAAAGGAAGAATGCTAAAGAAGAAAATCTCCAAAACCTTCTATTCAAACAACAAGAACAGTGCTGTGCCATTGATACGCTTTCATTGAACGGAAGGTTAAGGAGGAAAACCTGCAACTAGCTATTTCTTTTAAAACACCAGCACACGGAATGATAAGGAATAAATTCTCCAAAGCCTTCTGCTCACCACTAGATGTTACAGGGAGCACAGAAAGCGAATGTTAAATATTGAAGTCTAAGACAACCTTCACACCTTCTTGAGGATGGCAGAACCTACACAAGGCAATACCTTAAAATCACACACAACTTCCCTGCAGTGCTTTTACCAATGGCTAAATATCTACATCACTGTAGCCACAGCTTTCCTCTTGATGTATGAGCTGTTCTGCTCAGGAAAGCGTACAGACACTGTAACTCAAACCAAATCATTAATCTTCTGGAAAGCTGCCTTCCTATAAACAAATTCATTCTTATAATATTATTTCCACTTTGGCCTTTTCCTATGTCACCTGTTACACCTGTGAACAACCTTCTACTCTTCCAATACCAAATTTCTTCCCCTTAATACTACACCACAAAAACTATTCACATGAAACTTTCCTATTCTGTGACTCCCTTCTATCAGCTCATCAAGCTTTCGGGGTTGAATTGCCAGCATTTCTTGATAAGTACCCCCTTGTCCTTGTTTTGCAATGCACATAACCTCATAGCTCTTCTCCAACAGATATCCCTTTCACATATAAATGTTAGTAACCACATTATACCTTATATTTTGATTACTTAAAGTTAAAAATAATTATTTTAAGACTACAAAAGGCCCATATCAATGATGGCTATTAGAACACAAGAACTTCCAGCTCTCAAAGCTGTACCTGACCATGACCTGATTTATTCATTGATGTCAATACTGAAGTCATCTTTAATATACAGCTAGATTAACATAAAACATGAAAAAAATAATTATCACAAGCTTAATGCAGATAACTAACTAAAGTCTGTAAAAACAGATGTAAATACAATCTATGCTGCATAACTACATGAATGTATCCCTACGATTCAGGCAATTACTTGTACAAGTCTGAGTTTTGCATAACTCCATACACACTTTATTACACAAAAATAACCTATTTTCTCAAAATACCACCTATGTTCTCAGTGTTATAAATAGCAATGTCTACTTACTCGAAACCTACACACATCTGCAAACCATACATTGCTCCGTTTAGTAAAGTATCGTGTAGATTTTGATTTCTACTTTAAGGCGACAACGAAGTAAGTCCCTATATAACACCAGCATCTAGGTAGTATATTGGCAACAGACTGTAAGCCATTACTTCTTTCTTTCCCGAGTTCCCTATGCGAGATACGTGCTTAACAGCAACAACAAGCCTGCGTCTCCACCAGCACAAACTTCCAGGGTGCACGAAGGCGGCCTTGGCACGGGTGCCCCCCGCACGCTTCCCGCACCGCCCGCCGGCGCTTCCAGGTCACGGCGCGGCCCGAGCGGCCCCGCCCGCCC